>JAULAV010001245.1:0-48358 GCA_030789695.1 Scilla litardierei
TACCCAAAAACTCTAATGCCACGAGCCTCGGGAATTACAGACCGATAGCATGCTGCATTGTACTATACAAGGCTATCAGCAAAATACTCTGCAATAGACTGAAAGTGATCATCCATGAGCTTATATCCCCAAACCAATCTGCATTCCTTAAAGGTAGACTTCTTTCAGATTGCTCCCTGCTAGCTCATGAACAAATTAGGGATTTCAGTAATCCAATGGGAGCCAGAGCCTGTATTAAGTTGGATCTGAGAAAAGCATTTGATAGTGTGAACAGAGAATTTGTGTTCTACATATTGCATCAGCTGGGCTTCAACCATACATTCATTAACTGGATTAAGGAATGCATCTCAACCCCTACTTTCTCTGTTATGGTCAACGGGACCCCAGTTGGTTACTTCGAGGGCAACAGAGGACTAAGGCAGGGGGACCCTCTCTCCCCATATCTTTTTGTTATTGTGATGAAGACCTTCTCACTTCTGGTTGCCAAGGCCACCACCATTCGCACCATTCATCCTATGCGTCGATCATGTTCCATCTCCCACCTCCTCTTAGCTGACGATCTCCTAGTTTTTTGTAGAGCAAACATCCACTCCTTACATGGGCTAAAAATTCTGCTGGAAGATTTTACCAAGCTAACAAGGCTCCAAGTAAACTGGGACAAAAGTGCAGGACTTTTCAGCAAGGGTGCTAAAAATCCGAGGAGTTTTGCAGACTATATTGGAATCAAATTGGCTACAACCATCACCACTTATTTGGGCCTTCCTTTGTCCTCAAAATACCCCAAAGCCCCAATGTACAGGAGGTTGGTTGACAAGTGCAAAAAGAGACTTATGAGTTGGACTTCATCTTCTCTCTCAATCTCAGGCCGAATTGAATTGGTGAGATTGGTAATCTATGGTATGGTTGTGTTTTGGATGCAAGCCTTCCATATCCCACATCTATTGTCCATTCAATCTCCACAGCTTGTAGGAGGTTTATTTGGGGATCTTCTCGCATCTGGTCTTGGAGTGATGTATGCACCCCCAAAGACTGAAGGGGGCGTAGGTCTGCGGTTGCTATCTGAGCTCAATTTGGCATCAGGGATCAGGTTGACTTGGTGTTACTTATTCACTAAAGGATTATGGGCGGAATATATGAAGGAAAATTATGGGGATTCGAAATTGTTCTATGCAGAAAAGGGGAAAGCAACTCAGTCGGGTACCTGGAAATTCATGCTCCATTGTAGAAGTATTTCTCAGAAACTCATCAAAAGGGAGGTGCGGAATGGATACTTAACACTCTTTTGGCACGACAACTGGCTTCCGTGCGGCCCCCTAAAAACACACATGACTGTTGCGGCCAATAATTGGGAGCATGTGCAATTGGGTAAAATAACAATTAAGGGTGGTTTTCTATTTAAAGGGGGTTGAGCCGGACCTAGAGGGGATGCGAAAATGGTGAGAGTTATTTTATTTATTCCCTTAGATTAATTGTATTAGGATTTGGCTTTTTCCCTAGGTTAATAATTGTTTTCTAGTCATTAGTTAGCGAGTAGTTGAGTTGTAGTAGGATTCCTTGTAATTCCAGATCTGAGTTCCAATAAAAATCCCCTTTTTATCATCAAATCTCTAGCGGAACGTATCAATTGGTATCAGAGCGAGGTTGATCCATGGCGAGCACACGATTTATGGAGCGGATCGACGCGTTGGAGGAGAGGGTTGAACGGATGGAAGCCCAAATCAGCAAAGGGTTCATCGACGTGAGGAAGGAAGACGCCGAGATGGCCACGGAGATCCGAGGGGAGATGAAGGCGAACCAAGAGAGAATGGAGGTGAAATTGACGGAATTAACGGAGGCTATAACGGCGTTGACCGCACATCTCGCACCGAATGTGGATCCAAGCGAAAAGGAGCCACCTTTGACGAAGGACAAGGGTAAGAAGACGACCTTCTTCGAAGGCGGGCCGGAACGAGATGAAGACAGAGGCGTCGATTTAGGAGACAAAGACTGGGGATCTTATCACGATCCCGCGCCGCCATGCCGAGAAGAGGGGCACTGGAGGGGGTTTCCGCCCCTCCGGCAGCCCGCCGGGTGGCCGCCGTACCCCAGGGACCTATGGGGGGCCGACGAACCCCCAGAGGGGCGCGAGAGGGCCGCCAGGCCCCCAGGAGGGGCACCCGCACCTGCCGCCCCTCCCTGCGTCATCGACGAGCCCAGGCGGGCCCGCCTGGGGCTGCCGGCCTATAATCAGGGCCGGCCGCCCCCGGCGAACCCCTGGGGGCATCGGCCGACCCCAGGGGTGGCTTCCGAGCATCGGGGGCCCCGCCGGCCTTCCAGGACGTCCGACAGAATTTTCTGAGCACATCCGGGCCTCCAGGGGCCCAGCCCAAGGTCCGAGAAGCACAATTCCCAGGTTTTCAGCCTTTTGGGGAGCCGGCGGAGGATTTCAGCAGCCTGGAGGGTACCACCAGTTCACGGGTGGCCCGTCGACCTCGCCCCACCCTTCGGGAGAGTGACGGGTGATTAGAGAGTATACCAGGCACACCGGGAGGTCACCAGACAGAGTATGGACAGCCATATGGTGACTGGTACGGACATGGCGCAGAGGGAGGAGTCTGAGATCGAGCCGAGGCATATTTTCCAGACGGACGACAAGGATACCAGCAGAGGGGAGGATTCCATCAGCAGGAGAGAGGTGGTTTCGCTGGCGAGAGACGTCTGAGGAAGCTCGAGGTGTCCATCTTTGAGGGATGAGACCCAGATGACTGGCTGTACCGGGTGGAGAGGTACTTGGAGGTGTTAGCAGTCCCAGGAGAGGAGTGCCTTCGGGTGATAGGCGTTTGTCTGGAGGGGAGGCTTTAGGCTGGTATCGGTGGACTGATCAGCAGCAGCCATTTCGGACTTGGGAGGAGTTTACGTCGCTGCTGATGGAGCGATTTGGTGCAGGGCAGTCTGGTGGAGTATTTGAGAGACTCTATTCACTGAAGCAGGAGGGGAGCGTTAGGGATTACATCAGGAAGTTTGAGTCGCTCTGCCACCGAGTTCGGGGAGTATCTGAGGAATCATTGGAGGGCTGCTTTATGAAGGGGTTGGAGCCTACGGTGAGATCAGGACTGAGACAGTTCGAGCCAGTAGGTCTGCGCGGGATGATGACATTGGCTAGGAAGGTGGAAGACCATCAGGAGACAGAGAGAAGAGCCCGGGAGACATGGAAAGGCTTCACTTTTCGAGGGCCGGATCCTGGAGGGGGGAAAAAGGGGCCGCAGGAGGGGCAACATCCACTGACGGCACAACGGCTACCAAGGAGAAGTGGATGGAACCACGACCTGGAGGACATACACGAAGAATGACCGAGGCAGAGATTCGTGACAAGCGGACCAAGGGCATGTGTTTCAAATGCGACGAGAAGTTTACTCCTGGGCACCGGTGCGGAAATCACTCTTCAGATCCTGATAGTGAATGACGAAGAAGAGGGAGGAGAGAGTGTGGTAATGCTAGAAGCCGGCGTAGACGATGATCAGGAGCACCTGCACGTGGAGTAGCTGACCATACACTTCACGCACCACCTTGATGACAAGGTGGTTTTTCAGGGGCGGAGTAATGTTGCGGCCAGTAATTGGGAGCGTGGGTAATTGAGTAAAATAACAATTAGGGGTGTTTTTCTATTTAAAGGGGGTTGAGCCGGCCCTAGAGGGGATGCGAAAATTGTGAGAGTTATTTTATTTATTCCCTTAGATTAATTGTATTAGGATTTGGCTTTTTCCCTAGGTTAATAATTATTTTCTAGTCATTAGTTAGCGAGTAGTTGAGTTGTAGTAGGATTCCTTGTAATTCCAGATCTGAGTTCCAATAAAAATCCCCTTTTTATCATTAAATCCCTAGCGGAACGTATCAATGACATTCCAGATGGAGCGAGTACCAAGTGTGTAGCGGATTACTGGAATGGCTCAGGCTGGGTCGATGAACTAGCGATTCAACAAATCCGGCCTACCTTGCAGCATATCACCCTCAGGCGCGGGGAGGACACCTGGTGTTGAACCCTTGGATCTTCATTTCGGTTTAAGGATGCATGGGAGGGAGTGTGCAACCCAGGTGAAAATTCCCTTACTGCAATTTAATATGGTATAATCACCATGCCCTAAAACTATCTCTAGCCCTGCTCCGGGCGTTCAAGGGGAAGTTGTTGACCAAGGATATGCTAATCAGGTGGGGGGTTAATACGCAAGGTGGATGCGCGCTGTGTGATGGGGATAATGCGGAAAATATTAGTCATGTTTTTTTCGAATGTGATTACTCAAGCTATATATTGCGTAGAAGCCTTCTCAAGCTGTGAGTAACCACACCTATTACACCCCGATTACCTGAGGTGGGGGACTACTACTTGACCCAATTTGGGAAAAAGAATGTCATAAGTTTGCTAGCTAAAACAGCCCTTGCTATCATGGTTTGGCATATCTGGAGGGAGAGGAACGGCCGAATATTTGAAAATACCAGGAAATACAAAACTGATCTATTTGAAGATATAGCAGCAGATCTTAGGATTGCTCTGCGGGATCAAGATACATGTGATGATGAGGCTATGTCAAACTGGGAGTTTCGTGATAAATGCTAAGAAGGAAAATTTGTATTTTTAGTAAGTCTTAGTCTTAGCATATGGATAGCTGTGCGAGTGGTCAGGAATTGATAGTAGGGATTGAAGACGCTTGTGCCCTATCCTCCCTCTATTGAATCCAGATCCTCTTGCCCACTATGTATTGTGGAGCTTGCCCACTATGTATTGTTTGTACAGATTTATTAATAAAGATCAACACACCGTTCAAAAAAAATGTATGTATGTCTATGTATGTATGTATATATATGTATGCATCTAAGAATAATGTGTATCATACGCCATATGAGACACCCCCTCATATGCCCTCTCATATAAATGGGGGAAAGTACACCAAGTACAGGCCCATGTGAGCTTCTACTTGCCCCCTTTATGTGAGAGGTCGTATGAGGGGGTGTCTCATATGGTGTATGATACCCATTATTCTATATGTATATATACATATACATATCTATATATTAAAACAAAACTGTTTTTGAATTCTAGGGCTGACTAGGACAAGCTGACTAGGACAAACAGGTTGATAGAAAGACGGCTTGGATTTAATCTTGAGGAATGAATGGTTGAGATGCGATTTTGTGGAAAGTTTTGGAGGGAAAAACATTTCTCGGGAAATAAAAGTTCCTGGGGAAATAAAACTTTATGGGAAATGAAAGTTGCTTGGGAATATGAGAGTGCACACAATTAATGCATTTGGAAAAAACATTGACTTGCATTTAATGCAGCAGACCGAATGCTGCAACAGGCCGAAGGCGCCCGCGAAATTTTTTACGCTTATTTGTTGTTACGCGCGATTTTTTACGCTAATTTGTTGTTCCGTGTCGAAAGCGCCCGCGCCGAATTTGTTGTTCTGCACCCGTGCCGCTAAAGAGTTTTACGCTAGTTTGTTGTTCCGCGCCCGTGCCGCTAAATAGTTTTATGCTAATTTGTTGTTCCGCGTAATTTTGGCTGTGAAAATAATTTTTTGGGGAACAAAGATTTCGCGGGGGAAAATCTTAAATGAAACGTGCCCGCGGGCACGGGTTATGACTTCTATATATTAAAATACAACTGTTTTTGAATTCTAGCGCTGACTAGGACAAACAAGTTGATAGAAAGATGGCTTGGATTTAATCTTGAGGAATGAATGGTTTAGATGAGATTGTGGAAAGTTTTGGAGGGAAAAACATTTCTAGGAAAATGAAAGTTTCTGGTGAAATAAAACTTTATGGGGAATGAAAGTTTCTTAGGAATAGGAGAGTGCACGCAATTAATGCATTTGGGGGAAAACATTGACTTGCACTTAATGCAGCAGATCGAATGCTGCAACAGACCGAAGGCGCCCCGCGAAATTTTTTGCGCAAATTTGTTGTTACACGCCGATTTTTTACGCTAATTTGTTGTTCCGTGTCGACAGCGCCCGCGCCGAATTTGTTGTTCCGCACCGAAGGCGTCCGTGCCGCTAAATAGTTTTACGCTAATTTGTTGTTCCGCGCAATTTTGGCTGTGGAAATAACTTTTTGGAGCACAAAGATTTCGCGGGGGAAAATCTTAAATGAAACGTGCCCGCGGGCACGTGTTATGACTAGTATATACATATGTATATGTATATTTGTATATATACATAGAGAATAATGGGTAGCATACGCCATATTATATATATATATGTATATGTATACATAGAGGGGTATCATACGCCATATGAGGCACCCCCTCATATGCCCTCTCACATAATGGGGGCTAGTACAAGCCCACATGAGCTTATACTTGGTTGTACACATCCCTTTATGTGAGAGTGCATATGAGAGGGTGCCTCATATGGCGTATGATACCCATCGGTCTCATATGTGTGTGTGTATGGAAAAGTGTTCATGGGGTGACTCCTTAGATGAAAACTAAGGAGTCGCCCTCATTTTCCTCCATATCTCATATTTTTTTTGGATTTTATTTTTCATGGGGTTGTTCACATCATAGATGATCGACGTACCAAAAATCAAGTCATTCCAATACTTTTAGAGCCCCTATTTACCCCTTGTAACTTCAACGGTTTGAAAACGTGCTGAAAAATTCATGAAGTTGTAAGGGGTAAATGGGAGCTCTAAAAGTATTAGAATGACTTGATTTTTGGTGTGTTGATCATCCATAAGACGAACAACCCCAAGAAAACAAATTCAAAAAACAATCTGGGATATTGGAGAAAATGGTGGCGACTCCTTAGATTTCGTCTAAGGATTCACCCTAGGACCACTTTACCTATGTATATATATATAGTTTAATGGGAATTGGGTGGCCAAGGAGGATTTTCCTCCTTGACCCACGGCCAAGCCTCTCCACATATTTTTATGAATTTTTTTTTCCCAATATGCTCTACACCACATGGATGATCACCACACCAAAAAATCAAGTGATTCCAACACTTTTTACCCATCGATCCACCCGTTGCAAAAAAGTTCTATGTTATGCGACCGTTGATTTTGTAATGTGTGTATAGATTGACAAAAAGTGTTGGAATCACTTGATTTTTGGTGTGGTGATCATCCATGTGTGGTGTAGAATATATTAGAAAAAACTTCAAAAAAATATGATGGGGGCTTGGCCGATGGTGGACCAAGGAGGAAAATCCTCCTTGGCCACCTGTTACCATTAAAATCACATACACACACACTAGTCATAACTCGTGCCCTCGGGCACGGTTCATTTAAGATATCCTCTCAAAATCTTTGTACTCCCCAAAAATTATTTCCCCCTCCAAAAATTAAACGAACAAAAATTTAACTTCAGCGCGGGCGCCTTCAGAACAGAGAGATGGTGCGGTTTTCAAAAGTTTTGGTTTTCCCAACAAATTTCCCCCCAAAAGTTATGATTCCATCCACTCAAAATCTTAACCCTTGCGTTTTTCCACACAAATTTCAAAATATTGAGTTTTCCAAGCAAATAGATTACCCCTCAAAACTTTCTCAAAACTCAGCTCAACCTTCCATTCCCCAAGATCAAATCACATCAACTCTTTATCTTATCTTAGTGAGCCCTAGGATTCAAAAACAGTTGTGTTTTATATTATATATATATATATATAGAGTGATCTTCGGTTGCGAAAAAAGGGGTTTTCGCACGGTGTGAAAACATTTTTTTTATTTTTTTGAAATTTTTTTTTCAAAATTTTTTTTTGATGTTTAATCCATACAAATATATACCCCAGGGAAAATAATGGGTGAACCCGTTGGGCATTAGAGCACCCATCCACCTGTTACAAATTTAACGGACTCAAAACGTGCGAATTTGATGAAATGCCTTGATCGAAGGTCAAATGACATTATTTCTCAACCATTATTTTTTGAGGGGGGTATAACAACATATAATGAGGGTGGAAAAAAGAATTTTTGAAAAAAAAATTTCAAAAAAAAGATAAAAACATTTTCGCACCGTGCGAAATGTTCTCATTTGAAAATTTTCCTATATATATATATATATCTATTATACATTTGACAGCGATTTTTGAATCCTAGGGCTGACTAGGACAAGCTGACTAGGACAAACTGGTTGATAAAAGACGGTCAGAATTTAATCTTGGGGAATGAACGGCTAGGATGATGTTTTGAGAAAAATTTGAGGGAAAACTTACGGGGAACTTTGCATTCGGAGGGGAAAACTCATAACCATCCATCAAACTCCGAGCCAGCCCTTTATTATCTGACACAGGTTCCGAACCGTCACTCCCCATTTCATGAAGAGACCGAATATTTAATAATAGGGATAGCCACCCCTTGAGCACACGCTTCCATGAAGCAGCCAAGGAATGCGAGACTGACTGAGTGGGTGAGCGAGAGTAAGAGGGATAGAATCTTAAATCCGATAGCCCTAAAAACAAGCAGAAATGTCGAGATCTCTCCTTCGTCGCCTGATGCCTTTCATCGCCGGCCGAATCCAGTAGAACTCCAGACATCATGAAGGCCTGGAGGTCCTCATGCTCTCCGACGGCAACGTCGACTTCACCAGAGCCCTCGACGTCCAGCTCAATCTATCTGATAAGCCTATGGGTCTGAGATCTCTCCTCCGTCGTCAAAGTTCTTTAACTTGGAAGAAGGTGGCGCCTTTACTTTCAACAGCGCGAATAATTTGCTCAAGGCCATCTGAAACTGGCTCTGTGGTGGGTTTTATGTTTTCCCCCCCTTCATCACCATCACAAAAGATGATCAGGTTCTTCTTTATGATGATGATTACTCTGTCTTTACCTTTCCTTTTTCTAGCTAGAGAGCATATATTTAACTCTCAGCCCAGATCAGGTTCTTCTTTATGGTATCATTCTGAATTCGGTCCTTATGTTGGTTTTTTTACACTATACGTGTTTGTTGGAATGCCCACAACAACTTCAAAAGAAAGGAAAGCTAAAATACATGCAGAAGAAGGCATTCCGTATGAATACCCGTAGTTTGGTAGTTTCAATTATTCGGTCTGAAATTAAGGGTATCATGTTAACATTGTGACATATAAACCATATATATGATTCGCAGGTGGAGTGCATATAAAGAAAGTAAAAGCCCATCTGTATGTTTTATATTGTTCACTTTTTTAACTTTGGAGTAGAGAATAAGGGGAAGAAGAAGGGGTTGCTAGCAAAGAAGGAGGAGGAGATTTTTGTGATCTACATGTGGTCTTAAATTTTCTACATTTTAAGATAATTTAAACAAAACTTTTTTCAAGATTACTGGTCCAGTTTGTATGTTATTAAAATCTCAAGGCGCAAGGCAGCAAGATTACTTTGTTTGGAACCACCGTGCCCTCGGCCTGAGATTTTTTTATGCTAAAGTCCATTTCGTGTGTTCCAATTATTCTTGGTTTTGGAATTCAAATATTTTTGAAGTCCAGTTCATATTTTTGGAAGTACACTTCAAAAAACAATTATTAGATATGTATTGTTATTGGAATGAAATATCAGTTGAATTGTTGACATTTAATTTTACGTTGGCAGGTGGCTATCCTTTTGAACCTCCTAAAATGCAATTTGTTACGAAAGTTTGGTATGTTCATTTTTCTATTCGTGAAATATCAGTTGAATTGTGAAACATTGTTACTCCAGAACAAGCATTTCGCATCATATTGAATTGTGAAATATCAGTTGAATTGTGAAACATTGTTACTCCAGAAAGAACCATGAACAGGCATTTCGCATCAACATGCATCATTTAGCAAGGCGCAAGGCATCAAGGCGTATGTTTTTTGTAATCATCAATTGAATTGGTGTGGCTGCTATCCAGCACTGTGATAGAAGAATTTAGGATTAACTCTGTGAACTCCGCCTCCACCATCATAAGACACGAGTAGTCTGAGATTCCACTCTGGTAAGCTTTTTTGGGACACGAGTAGCAAGAAACTGAAAAAAGGCAAAAGCAGCAAGAATCTGATGCACGAACTTTGGCAATGCTTCTAAAATTGAACCCTCCCTTTCAAAGGTCCATAGTTATAGTCATGCTATGCTGTCTTCACAAATATGTTGACAACGTTATTGATGTATATATTTTATGCAATGCAGGTTAGGCTTCAATCTTTCAGGGCTGTCGCGATCTCACGCACTCTCATCGGAGATGAGCATGAGCGGAATGGTCAGCTCTATCATCATTGTATAGCAGGTCGCTTCGTGCAAGTGCAGTTGAATGGTATGTCATTAATTCCCTTCTATGCATGATCTCACATAACGGGTTGATGCAGATCAGGGGTCCAGATGGAAATTTGTACACCAAAAGCGTCCTGTCGGAGTATCCGGGCACGTGTGAAAACTGGGACGATGGCGCTGCAGGTCGAGTGAAGCACATCGCCATATCCTACGGAGGCAATGGAGATATTATACACTTTATCCAAACTTTGAGATGGCAATTACACGCATGCACGGTGGAATGGAAGGAAACTTTGAGATGGCAAGTGCTCGGTTTGCATATTCATTCTTCATTCTATTTTTTCCCCTCTTTGTTTCATTACAAGCCTCTTCCCTTTATTAGTGTAATTGATGACAGATTAGCATATCTTATTAAACTGATATTAAACTGATGTTCTGCATTTTAATATTAAACTAACCCCTGAAATATTAAACTAAGGAACATTATCACAGTATCACAGTATCACAGTAATACATTATATAATCCTGTGCTACATGTATTAATTGTGATAATCCTTGAAGCCGATCACAATATCTTTCTATTGCTACTGATATTGCATGTATTACTGTATCCTATGTATTAAATATGATACAACTTGCATGTATTAATTAGTATCACATGTAATATCACAATTAGTATTAATTAGTGGCACATATAGCTTGCATAATGAATAGTAAGTTTGATGTTGAAGAAAACAATGTCTATTATGTTAAATTTAAATGTACATGAAAAAACTGAACTTGATCAATCGGAGTTTATGCAATTTTGGTGTATTTGGTGATTATTGATAAGGATATAAACATAAGGAAATGTACATTGTGATGATCTCATTGCAGACTCACAGAAAATATTGCATTCAAAGCTCAAATATTTTCGGATCCCAATGTAGTAGGAAATTGGGTGATAAAGTTTGCATGTTGGGTGATAGAGAGCACGTCGCTTCCCTCAAGCCCGTGAGCCAATCTGAAAGTAATTTTCTGTGAAATTGCTGATGGAGACCTTTGATTAGGATGAAGATGCTAAATCTGAAGACCTATCCAAGTTCCTCGGACAAGGTCAAGAAATCCAAGGTATGTTCGTTGAATGCTAACCATCGCGCCTTTTTTCTCACTTAAATCTAGCATATACTGTCTCATCCAAAAATAACAATCAACCATTTTTAGTAAAAAAATTGTTAAAAATTTGTCAAAGAGTTCAAAAAATTGTTCTGCATTCCTTTTTTCTGCATTCTGAAAGAGTTCAAGGCTATCACTGGACCAGAGATTGTTAAAAAAATTGTGAATCGCTCCTTTTATTCTGCATTCTGAAATAGTTCCAAGGTTATCACTGGACCCGAGATTGAGTACAAATGCTTCTGGTTTCTTAGAAAAATTGTTCTGCAGTGCAGTTTTAGTATACAGGCTTATCTCAGAACTGTGTACAGAGGCTGATCTTATGAGCTAACATGAAATTCATGGGATGAGCTCGACTGAAAGTGTCATTTTCCTACATGGCTTCCTATTTTCTACTTCATTTTGGGTCGAAACGATTTTCCCAAACCTCTCTGAGGCCGCAACAACTAAGCTTAGAATGATCGACATGGATCTTTTGGGTTTCGGTAGAAGTCCAAAGCCAACAAATTGTCTGTACAAATTAGAAGAACATTTGGAACAGATTGATAAATCTGTCATCAGACAATTTCAGTTAATTTCTTTTCACTTGGTTACTCATTCCATGTGTTGTGTACTTGCAATTTCCTTGGCTGCAAAGTATCCAAACTCTGCAATATCATTAATCGCACCTGTAAGCTGTACTTTTTTCACATCTGTATAAGCTCTCCATTTTATTGTTTTGAATTGTATCGATTACTTATATGATTTAGTTATTCAGCCATATTTATCTCAATATGACAGAAGCGAGGTGTACTGTTCTGAATAGACAACTACAGGAATCACCTGAAATGGGAGTAGATCCTGAGACTGCTCATTAGGAGAAGGTAATAAAAATGTACTTAAATTTCTTTGATCATTTTCATTCTTTATGTTATGTAGGGTTTTCTTCTTAAAAAATAAATGTTCAAAAATTGTTTTGTTAAATTTGCAGGGATCTCTACTTTATCATCAAAGATTTGAGCATGCACACTCATCATTCAACATGGCACACAATGCACAATGCCATATGGAGGTGCCAACTTATTAGATCAACACCTGGAAGTGTTGAAAAGAGAGCAGACACCAGTTAAGCTGATACATGGTGGCAAAGATCAGGTGGTTCCTTTAGAATGTAGCCTCAATATTAAGTAGAAAGTTCATGTTGCAGAACTCCAAATAATCAATAACGCCGACCATGTTATTGTGGTCATTGGTAGGGAGAATGCTTTGACGAAGGAGCTAGAAATTATATTGTTATCTTCTGGAAATTGTTCAGTGCCAAAAAACATATATGTGACATGTTTGCAAAATATTAATGCCATTTATCTACTCTTCTAAAATTTTGTTTGGTAATGATGATGATATTCGTGGCTTTTGCTTCAAACATTTAAGAGAAGAAACTTTCTTTATTTTAACCTTTGAGTTGTTAATAAGTTTCCAAAATTAATCTCCGTATCAATAGAATTGCCTACAAAATCATATTCTAATTTTAGGCACATGTTAATGATGATGTAGTAATTTTAAATTTCCACAAAAACATGTTTATGAGTGTGCTGTTTGGACAATGGATTTCTGATGATAAAAAGTGCAGTTTGCTCCTTTCAAAACATGAATTACATAATAATGCACGAGTAAGTGTTTTTGAAGTTTTGCCTAGAGGGAGTATGGGAGGATCCGATGTAAGTTGTATTTTCGGAGAAAATTTGATTGGTAGGCGAGTAGATGAGTTTTGAAACATGGCGATGTTGCTATCAAATGCTAATATGTCAAATGCTAAAGGTATTAGAATCCGGAGATGGACAATTCATACATGGTTTTAAGTGATATCTGACAAAAAGATTTACATGCGAACTAATTAATCATACCAGTACATGATTGGTTTCAAGCTTCCTTCTTCTTTCTAGAATGCAAATATGGGAAACTCTATTTTTGTTATCAATCAACAGTCATTATGCAACAACCATGAACCATTCAAAAGGTTCACATCCCAGCCCTATATGGTGGGCAACAACAAGCACACAAACAACTTACAAAAAGTAGCTATACTGGGTTGAGCTCATTCATGTTCTCCCATAGATCGCATTATCATAATCCACTACGTTTTCTCTGTTAAAAAAAGAACACCAAGTTCATCCATGGCTTTAGTTTTCAACATTTTATCTGGTTATTAGTTTAAAGATAGAAGGAAGATTACACAGAATCGCAAGAGAAGTCAAATAATTTGCAAATGTTATTGGTAGACCGAATCAATTTCAACGTGAGTTTATGCTCAGGAGAGTTGTGTTGTCTCCTATCAACAATGATCCAATCTGATGCAGAATTGGCCAGAGTGACACCTATGATCATGATGGTAGCGGGATCCATCATGAACATTGGATGACAAGCATGACGAACACTACAATGACAGGAAAAAAATTTATACTAAAACACAGAGTGAACACTAACAAATTTTTTAGAATCACAAAAAAATCGTGAACTAAATTTTCTATGTAAACGAAATTTAGGGGGGATTGAATCTGAAGGGATATAAATTTTGGGGAGGAAATAAAATTTTTGGGTTGAACTAAATAACATTTATTGCACTTTAATTATTGATATTCGTTAAAAATTAGGGGATTCAATGTTTTGAGGGGATAATATTTTAAAAGAACAGATGGAACTTTTGGGAGAACTAAATCAGGAGTGAATTAATTTTTAGGGTGAACTAAAATTTTTGAGGGGAACTAAATTCTCTGTGGAAACTAAATTTTGGGTGGAACTAAAATTTTTGGAAAGTGGAAATTTAGCTGATAGAACCCGTTCATTTTTTGAGCGGAACTAAATTTAGAGGGTACTAAATTTTGGGAGGAATTAAGATTTTTGGGAGGAACTAAATTCATAGTGATGAGCTAAATTTTAATTGGAACTAAGCTTTTGAGGGGGGAATATCTTAAATGAACCGTGCCCCACGGGCACGGGTTATGACTAGTATATATATATATATAGTATTCCAGTGCGAACATATAGCACCAAAATTCAGTGCGAAAACATTTTTATCTCTTTTTTGAAAAAAAATTCAAAATTTTTTGGCAGCCTTCAATCCATACAGTTATACACCACACAAAAAATGGTTGATAAATAATGAGATTTGGCCCTCGATCAATTTGTTACAAATTTAACGGTTTCAAAATAGTAAATATGTACAATTTTTGCAATGCCTTAATTGGGAGTCAAATCACATTAATTTTCAACCATTTTTTGTGTGTATAACTGAATGGATTGAAGATTGCAAAAAAAGTTTTGAAAAAAATTCAAAAAAAAGTAAAAAAGTTTTTGCACCACAGCTATGGTGCGAAATGGTTGCTTGCAAAAATTACCCTGTGTGTGCAAACAAAACCTAATTTGATCATACTTAAACTCCCAAATAGACTCAACTAAAAATTTCTAAACAAGATAAACGAGTTCTTAAGAAAAAGAACTTAAAAGATTCAAATTCCTTTAAACAAAATTTTTAAAAGGACTTTAATAGTAAATTCTAGAAGGATTCAAAGGCTATAAAATTAAACTGACTCAAATACTAAACCACTAATTTGAACCTACTTGGTGTATGAAGTATGGTTACGACAATGACTTCGGTTCACCACTTTAGCCTTAACTTCTCTCTTTATGTTAGCGGACCTATAGGTCAGGTTGGGGCTTCATGCTCTTTCTTTCTGTATGGGACAGTGCCGGGAAATGCGTCCAGATGGCAAACCCATCGAGGAAATAAATGCTTTTACTATCTAGAGGAACATGAAATATGGTTCATGCTTGCCTAAACAGGTTATAATGGTAGTCGGGTGTTTACATTCAAATACCACCCAGATGGGTCAGTTAACAGGTGTAAGGCTCTACTAAAGGCTTAAGTTTTTACCTAGACATATGGCATCAATTAATTGGATATGTTCTTGCATGTAACTCGTTAGATTTCATTCGTGTACTGTTTTCAGCTTAATATAAAGACGCTTTTCTTTGTCGGTATCAATTGAATGTGTATATGAAGCAATGTTCATGGTCTGTTACTCGGTGGGAGAATGCTGTGTATAAAATAAAAAGATGATATACTGCCTAATGCAAAGCCCTTGTAAATGGTTTGATAAGTTTAGTAAGATGGTTATGGATGTTTGTTTTTGAAGGTATTATTCTGGTCACTGTATGTTCATTTGGCATCATCTGGATCAGTCATTTTAGTAGTGTGCGTGGATGATATTTCCTGATAGGCAGTAATGTTGAAGGTATAAAAAAGACATCTCAGAAGATATTTTGTTTCCAAAGATATAGGATGACCACGATACCTTTCAGGAATTAAGATTGCTCACAGTGAATAAAGAGTATATCTTTTCCAACAGAAGTATGCTCTTGATCTATTAGGGATGATGATGATGATTGTTGCAGACCAGCAAATACGCATGAAATATATACAAGGCTATGGGATGAGTCCATGATCAGAATGTACAGATGTTGCTCCCTATAAGTTATTGATTGATTGACTCATTGATATTTCTGTAACCAGGCTAAAAATTACTAATGAGCCAGTTCATGCACAAGCTGAAGGATATTTACTGGCAGGCTGTATTACGAATTTTGGCTGACATTAAAACGTTATTAAGGACAGGTTTATGATATGAAAAGAATGATTATGCTGGTGATAAAAGAGAGCAGAAATCTACTAATGGCTATTGAAATTATGTTAGGAAAAATTTTGTCACTTGGAGAAGTAAGAAGCAAACACGTGTGTCATGTATGATCCATACCACATGTAAAATGATGTAATTAAAGAACCTCTTATTAGAGCTATATTTTCTGGATCATGGGCAAATACTTGTGTTTTTGTGACAATCGCGCTGCAACCTGTATTGCTAATAATTATGTATTTCATGAGAGAACTATACAAATAGAGGTGGATTGTCATGTCATACAGGACGATATGGACAAGAAGTGGATGCATTCTTTACACATTCACATACATAGCTAACTGTTATTCTTATGAATCCTTTGATTGTTAAATAATTTTCTACTTTGTGTAACAAACTATGCATGATTAACATATATGCTCCAGCTTTAGAAGGAGTGTTGAGAGTATTTAGGTTGTAATTAGATATTGGGTATTCAGTATATACATACCCGACCCTAAGAGAGAGTTCGTGTATTAATAACAGAGGTGAGAGAGTACACATCTCTCTCTACCTAGCTTCTGGTACATGTTAAACTCTAACAAGTAGTAGTAGTGTAATAATCAACCCCTAATACATGTTAAGAAGGTTTATTAAAAGTTGCTGCTAGAATGCAGTCTACTCTTACTAATATTGCTACTTTGAGTTCTATTCTGCATTATGCAAGCTCAAGGTGGCTAGTGTAATCAGGTTCTCAGTTTAAAAGCTAACATATTCTAAGGACCGATGTTCACTTCCCGATTCAGAAACTGCCATGTATGAGTTTAGTTGGTCAAGTTGGAACATCCTCGTAAGCACTCAATTGGAAAGGATTAGCAAGAGGTTTTTTTTGCTGCTATTCACTTTTTAACCTTTTGACATTTGGGATATAAAATTTTATTCCATATCTTTAGAGTGGTTACTTGAAGCATCTAGCTACTATGAGCATAACAACATTAAAGGAATTAAAGGTATTAAAGACCCTAGCATTGCCTGCCAAAACCCTAAACTTATGGTGATGGTTGAGATTTATAATTTTATATTCTAACAAAGGGGTTTACCGCCTTCCATATCAACACTTCAAATGAGATTGTTAGGTAACTTAGGGACACTAGTAAAATGTCGTTTAGCAATGACTTTTTCATGCAGATAGTTAAGGCGGCAAACGATTATACTATTTCATCATGCCTCGCTAGTGACTCTAACATGGTTTTAAAACTAGCTATAGGTTGTGATGTCGATTGACGGCTTTTGGTATCGGTAGTGAAAGTTTTGGATTTTGGCATTTTCATGTCAAAATTATCCGATTGCTGATATTAGTTCCTTAAAACTAGTAAGTATCCTAAATTACCCAAAAATGGGGTTTTGGATATTTGTTCTTTTATTTACGTCTAATTTGAAAAAAATCATAGTATTTGTGATTGGGTCCTCAAATTTATTAATCTACTCGAACAATCCTTTTGACATTTTCATCTAAAATTTAACCCGATTCTGATTGGATACTAATTAGACCCGATTACATCAGAGTTAACCCTTTTTATTTTTGGGTTTTGGGTTTCAAATAGTGAGTTTTGGGTTATGAAAGTAATGGATTGGGTTAGAAGAGGTCAAAGAAGAGAAAATGAGGATGAAGGTTTGGTTAAGTTTAGGTAGTGATTGATTGATGTATTGAAGAGGGTGAAAGGGGATGAGGTTAGGGTTTGAGGAACGATCTTCTTAAGATGGGGTTAGAGTTTGAGTTTTGGTTTGGGTTTTTTGAAAGGATTTCTTGAAGGATGAAATGAGGAAGATGGGGTTGGGTTAAAGTTTATGAAGGAAAGGAGTAAATGAAGAAGGGAGGAGGAAGAGGAGAAAGAAGAAGATTGGTAGTTTAATAATAATGATGATGATGAACAATGGTGGTTTGTGGAGCAAGAAGAGGGGGGAAAGCCAACGGTCCAAGGAGGAGGAAGGGTGATGGTTTAAGGAGAGGATGAGGGGGATGAGGAGTTGAAGAGAACCAAGCATATTTCTCTAATTTTAATAGGATATACTTTAATTTTAAACTGAAATTAACTAGCGTCCTCTTTTCGAGCATCTTAATAAATTTAGGGGTTAAATCACAAATCATATGATTTGGGAGTTTTTTATGAATTAGACATAAATCGAGCGATAGATTTCTTAAAATCCCTAGAAAAAGAAATATATAGTAAAAGCAATGGGATGCGTTTAAGATTTTTTTTTGAATAATTGATTAATATTATATTCGGTCTTCATCAAAACTTGTAAATGCAATGGTAATTTCTAAATGGATTTAATGTAGAAAAGGTGACACCTGATCTAATATATCAGGTCAGGTGCCAAGACACAAAAAAAGTGGAAAGTATAAGCCACACATGTGCTTGTACTCGCTTTGGGGCCCATCTTTTTGTGTCTTGACACCTGATCTATTAGATCAAGTGCCACCTGATCTACATGAATCCATTTCTAAATATTGTATTTGAATTATTAATCCGAACTTGAATAATTTGATGGGTTAACATTTTGAGAAAATCAATTTCAAAGTAATTTCTTATTAAACACCGGACATGCTTAGCAGTCTTTAAAAATATCTAAGTATGTATTAAATTTACCCATTCATTCTGAAGTAAAACCAATGTGATATGATTTATTAAGATAGAGTAGTTAGATGTATTATATTTAGTTATATCAAACATAAGGGATTAATCCCGCCAACCCAAACCTTAGCTGATCTCTAATTTAAGTATATTTCTATTTTCTATTGCTGATCTGTAAAAGAATGATCTTTAGCTTTTGATAGTGGGTGTTTTCAGCTTTCAAGAAAACTGTTACGTGATGATTTTTTATTTTAACTGCTATATGAAATAAGTCAGAATGTTAATCATAGGTTTCAAGTCATGATTGCTTTTTTTATTTGCACCATGTCGATTTTTGGTAGTTTGGACCTTGGGTTTTCTCTTTTGTTAGAGGTTTTCAGCCAGTATCAGTGGCATCGATGGATCATATCAGCATTCATTAAATCCAATATGATACATAGTGAATCAACCGTGAACTATAAGATTGTTTTTTCTTCTTTCAAATGCATTTTTGGATTGGACATTCAAAATGTTACTTGACTCAACAATTGAACATTAGCAAAGCATGTCCGTGGTTGGCCTGGATACCATCAAACTTAGGGAAGGGACTGTAACCATTTGGCCCATTAGTAAGTCAAAACCCCTTGATTACTTGATGATTATGAAGTCAGTGAAAAGCTCTACTAAAATTGGGACTGGGAAATGGAAAAATTTTGTTAGGGAAGCACATGGTTAGTTCGGAAGAAAGGCTTAAGGTTGTCCCAGGGTACATGGAGGTTTATGGGCTCTAACCATTCTAATCCGGGAGTAAAATGTGCTCTCAGCGCAGACAGCTTGCTAGACAGCTTCTAACTTTATGCTATTGAATTAGGAGAGGTCAAATGTCC
The DNA here is from genome assembly GCA_030789695.1 of Scilla litardierei. Classification (NCBI taxonomy): domain Eukaryota; kingdom Viridiplantae; phylum Streptophyta; class Magnoliopsida; order Asparagales; family Asparagaceae; genus Scilla; species Scilla litardierei. The sequence goes on from JAULAV010001245.1 coordinate 19,482, forward strand.
TATATCGGTTACAAAATGTCAGATGAGAACAATGGGCATGTGCTATACATAAATCCCCCTACCCCTCACCTACAACCTCACACCTACCCATCCATCCATGCACTCACATGCACTCGCACACACAGATGCACCCCAGGTGTCACGTTTAATCCTTCTTTCGTCCATAAATCTTCTTTGTAAACCCTCACATCTTGCAATGCATAATGGCAATTATGCAATGAGCAGAATCTGCAAGATGCAAATCAATATATTTTGGAGTTAATTAGATTCCATATAATTTCCTATCTTGATTTCCTTTGATTTCCCCCCTTTTATGTATTACTAGTCTGAATACTCCCATATTTAATAAATATTATTCTTTTTTAACGTTAAATTACTGAAGTCATTCAGTTTTCATTACTAATAATTGAATAGTCCGAAGTTTCCATTTTAGAGCTTGCTAGAAGTAGTCACCGATATGTTTATATGTACACAGTAGGCTTCTCATTGAATCTCTGGATTTTCCTACTTCAGGAAGAAGCATGTGACAGGCAATGCAATCACTCCTTTTCTTCTTGCTAGAGTTAATGAGCTAACCAGGGGAGCATCATTATTTGCCAGTATCCTTCTTGTGTCTTATTAGGATGTGTTTATGTGCACACATACTTGTGTGCATCCCACTGTGGAACGCAGATCATGGATCAGGTTTGAGAAGGATAGTTGTTCATTTACGGATATTCTTTGAAGCTTTTCCTTAATCATGCTTAGATATTGCACTTGTGAAGAACAATGCATTTGTTGGTGCAAAAATTGCAGTTGCTCTGGCTAACCTGAGGAGGAATGCGGTTAATGGTGAGTTTCTGGTTCCCATTTATAAATATACTTGCTGCTTTTCTTGCAACTTAGCGTTAATTACCTTTGGGATAATTTGAGTCACTGCTCTTTTTTATTCTCCCAACCTGAAGAATGCATCTTTTTCACTGGCATCAAAATTGTGATTGCTTCTATGTTTTTTAATCTAGATTGAACCAGTAGTTTTGGTTTTTAATGGAATTAACTTTAGAGTTTTAGCTTAAGGTGGTTGACTCGAGGGTTTATCATCACTTATCACAATAGGTTTGAATTACTGAGATGTTGTCACTCTGAAGTATCTATAATGCGTAGATTATCTTATCTTTGTGAAGAACAAACATCTGGGATACATGAGCATTGCTGATACAATAATCAATCTAAAAAGGAAATATTTGGTATTTCTACCAAGAAAAATTACAGTACCTTAAATCTTCTTGATCTATCGTAATTACTGAACCAATAGCAGTCTGAAGTTAGGATATGATGACTTGGACCATGAAGCATAGATATGGATAAAGCTTCAAGGAACAGTATGTTTTTAACCGAATAATTTGGCATATATTGGAAACAAGAAGAAACTAAAATAATATATATTCGAGGCGAACTAAATTATATACACACATTTACTGTTTTTTGTAAATATTAGTGATGAGAACCAAAAAGGGTTAAAGAAGAAAAGGAAGATATGGAGGATATCAATGAGGACAAAAGTTGATTGTCGTAGCCAAGGTTGGAAGTCACAGATGCAGAGTGTCAATAAACATAGTGGCATGTACTTGTATAAACATGATACGCGGTGCAAGCTTTGAGGGTGGTCAATTATCTCTGGCACCTGATTGCTTTGTGTAGGGTAACTCTGCTCTCATACTGATTTTGGGAGTATAGTGGATGTTGGCCAAACCGAAAGGCCAAACCGGAATGCCCCTATTAATTTGGTGGTTGAATGATGATGATGGGCATCATGTTGAAAGACCCCTTTCTTGCTGGTTCCACATTTCCGGATGGACGAAGGGATGTCCAGTGGCAGTTGTCACATCCTTGGATGACTGTCTCCATATGTTCATGCGCATTAGAGTGATGTGCGATCTATAACATATATGTTAGGTCACACGTGGTGTGATAGTTTTGTCATTAGTGGCACTTGGTTATATCAGTAGATCTTGGTGTGGCAGATCATTGTTTAAGTCATGTTATTAGTCATGTTGCAAGTCATGTTGCAAGTCATGTTGCAACATGGGGTGCAACATATTGTTTTGACTTGATGAAGAGAAGTTCAAGCTACATGTGTTGAAGATCTATTATTGGAATAACTTAAGATCTTATATTATTATTCTTTCGAGATATTCTGTTGTAGGCTGTTGTGTATAAGATGTGCTGAAGATTTAATTGAAGTCATATACCCGCAAATAACTATGGACTCCGATTTGTGCGGGATCACTTACCTGAAGTGGTTCCTAGATTTGCAGGCCGCAAAATCTGCATGGATTCTAATTTAACTGATTTCCATAACAGCTCCTAGATTGTAGGAGAGCCGTCATATATATGGGCCATGCAGATTGTGCTAGGGTTTTTATCGCTTTTGTGAAGAATGTGATCGCATATCCTGGGACGGAGGCCGACGTCTACTAGAGGTAGGGTTCAAGGGAGTTGAACTGGTCGGTTGTGCAAGCGGATCTTGCATGCAATGGGAGCTTACATAGATTACTCCATGAGGTTAATTGAGATCACCCAACGCGGTTTGTATATAGGGGGAGTATGCTTCTAATAGAAATCTGATATTAGTGATTGTAATCATTTTTATTATAGTGGAGTAATCTGATTTTCTGGACGTGACCCCGCAGATGTAGGTGTGCACACCGAACTGCGTTACCAAGTTCTTGCGTGTCATTTTGGAATTTCTGCATGTTCATGTATGGTTATATGATTAACATCTAAGTGCTAAATTACAATTGGTATCAGAGCAGGTCATCTGTGCTGCTTTGTTTGTCAAAGCAGGTGTGATCTTAGGATCTCGGTACTTGAATCATGACTTGACGAGAAGGTGCCTCCGTTAATCGTCCTCCACTGCTTATCGGTACAAACTACACTTACTGAAAGTCCAGAATGCGAGGCTTCATTAAATCCCTAAATGAGAAGGCTGGATCGCTGTTGTTGAAGGATGGTCCCTTCCGATTGAAGGTTACAAAGACGGTAAGAAACATCTCAAGCCGGCAAGAGACTGGAGTCAAGATGAAGATCGTGTTGCCCTGGGAAATTCTAAAGCAGTTAATGTCATTTTCACAGCTGTTGATGAAGTGCAATTTAAACTCATCTCGACTAGTGAGTATGCTAAAGAAGCTTGGGACATTCTTCAAAACGTTCATGAAGGAACTAATGCGGTAAAAATCTCTAAACTTCAAATGCTTGCATCTCAATTTGAAGAACTAAATATGGGTGATGATGAAACTATTGCTGAATTTAATAGGAAGTTAAGAGACATAGCAAATCAAGCCTTTCAACTTGGTAAAAAGTACTCACAAGTGAAATTGGTCCGAAAAGCTTTAAGATCCCTCCCGGATAGATTTTCTGCGAAAGTTGCAGCTATTGAGAAAGATAGAAACAACTCTACTATGAGACTTGATGAACTTATAAGGTCGCTTCAGACATATGAAATGAATCTGAAACAGAATAAAAGGGACAAAGGAGTGACCTTAAAAGTAGAAACTGGGAAAGTCTCTAAAGAAGATGAGGAATCGGGCATTGATGAAGACATTATCTTGCTGACCAGAAACTTCAGTCGAATGCTAAAGATTAGTAGCAACGGACAGAACTTCAGAACAGGTAACAATGTGCCACGACCAAGTGATCTTCCTGCTGGAAATGCTGTTAGTCGTTCTACTCAGAGATATGATCAGAAAAAGTAAGGAAAAGGAATACAATGTAGAGAGAGTGAAGGTTTTGGGCACATACTGGCTGAATGTGCTAACACGTTGAAGAGTCAAAAAGGGAAGTCCTTAACCAGTATCTGGAGTGATGACGAGTCTGAAGGGAGTGATGGAGATGAGGAAATCACTAGCAACTATGTTGCTTTTACAGCAACAGAAAGGCAATCAGAATGCAACACACACAGCTATGTTGGTTCTGATGTTGCAACATCAGTCATGACATCAGCCAATAAAACAAACTATGTCAGATCTTGTGTTGCAACACTATCTACAACATGTAACAATGAATCAGACTCAGAAGCTGACAGTGATGATGATGTGAGTGATGAAGATATTCGCACGGCCTACCACATGATGTATGATAAATGTGTGAAGATCTATGATATCAACAAAATATTGAAAGATGAAAATGTCAGACTAAAAGAAGAAAAGGAAGTAGCCAAAGTTAAACTTCTTAAGGCTGAGTACAACTTCCGACAATTAGAGGGTACGGTCAGAATAGTTCTTAGGGCTGAGAAAGCTGAGTGCATCTTAATAAGTGGAACTCCGGGAAATCCAAACTAGATGGCATTCTGAATATGGGGACGATTTCAAAAAATCGCACTGGAGTGAGATACAATAGAGGAGCCTATTACATTGTGCCTACGGAGAGAAATTCTAGTGACCAAAGAACTTGAGAAGATGGGTCATCACAAAGGTCATGAGTATAAGAAGATGCTGACGAGAGCCATCAAAGGTGGCCATCCTGTATGTGGTTACTGCAAGTTCGTTGGTCATTCAGAGAGGAACTGTTTTAGCTGTATGCGACATTTCTTGGAAGAAATGTTAGACATCCTAACTCGAGAATGAAGAAGCAATGTGTGAAGAAGTCAGAATTGTACTGCAAGGTGGCCTACACATCCTTGATAGCATCCTCTGATAACATGTGATACTTTGACAGTGGGTGCTCTTGACATATGACTGGCAACAAGAAACTCCTTGATAACTACAAAATATGTACTGAAGGTCGTATGACGTTTGGTGACGGACAAAGAAGCAAAGTTGTAGGAAAGGGAGATTTGAAGGTGATCGGTCTTCCTAAACTCAAGAACGTACTGCATGTCGAAGACCTGAAAGCTAACCTTATCAGTGTCAGTCAGCTGTGTGATCAAGGGTTATTAGTAAGATTCACTAAGGAGAAATGTCTAGTGTTTAATACTGATGAAGAATGCATACTTATTGGGAAAAGATCCGCCGACAACTGTTATCTCCTACAAGAGACTAAAACTTGTCTTCGAACAGGTGCAGATGAATCTGAACAGTGGCATCAAAAACTTGGGCATCTGAACTTCAAAACCCTCATGAAAATCTCTAAGGTCGGAGCCGTCAAAGGAATGCATGTGTTAAACAAGAAGAAGGAAGGTGTTTGCGGCCCTTGTCAACTTGGCAAGCAACAGAAATCAAGTCATAAACAACTGCAGATCATTACTACATCCAGAATTCTGGAACTTCTCTATATGGATCTCAGTGGACCAACATCTGAAACCAGTGTTGGAGGTAAGAAATACATCTTTGTTTGTGTTGATTTTCCTAGGTTTACCTGGCTAGATTTTCTTAAAGAAAAATCAGATACATTTGAAGTTTTTAAGAAACTATGTATTCGTATTCAAAATGAGAAAGGAAGCAATATCTGCAAGATAGTTAGAATTAGGAGTGATCATGGAAAGGAATTTGAAAACCGGTTATTTGCTGATTTCTGTGAATCTCAAGGGATTGCTCATGAATTTTCTGCTCCAAAGACTCTTCAACAGAATGGAGTGGTTGAGAGGAAGAATCACACACTGCAAGAGATGGATCGGGTTATGCTAAATGCCAGAGAGGTCAGTGTGAGGTGGTGGGCTGAAGCTATTAATACATCACGCTATATAATCAACTGTGTTTACCTCCGACCAAGAACTGAGAAAACTCCATACGAGATCTGGAAGGGAAGAAAGCCAGATGTTTCTTATTTCCACATCTTCGGAAGCAAGTGCTATATATTAAATGATCGTACTCAAAGAGGCAAGTTTGATGCCAAAAGCGATCAAGGAATATTTCTGGGGTATTCTACATCTAGCTGCGCATATCGAGTGTACAACCAACGTACTAAATCCATGATGGAATCTATTAACGTTGTGGATGATTTTGATCAGCAAAAAGAGACTACCACTGGTGAAGGCAGCTCCCTACAAGAAGAGTGCACGGAGGAAGAAGAATATGTTGTACCTGATGTTGCAACACCAGATATGACACATGATCATGTTGTAACTGATGTTGCAACACAAGATACAACATCAGCTGAGCTACCCCAAAATGATCAACCTGTTGCTCACACTCATGATGGCATTACCAGAGTTATCAGGAACCATACTCCTGAGCTAGTCATTGGAGATGTTTTTGAAGACCGTCGTACAAGAGGCACGAGCCGTGTCAACTACCGTGACCTAGCTGGGTATGTTTGCTTTCTCTTCTTAGTTGAACCAAAGACTGTGAAGGAAGTTGTTGCAGATGAATACTGGGTGGCAGCTATGCAAGAAGAACTGAATCAGTTTGAAAGAAATGATGTATGGACTCTTGTTGAAAGACCAAATGGGGTGAATGTTATCGGTACAAAATGTGTTGGAATTCCATAATTCCATCTCTATTCCATATGGTTTTGATATGACAAACTTAATAATATTATTATTACTAGCTCTTTCTGTGCAGATAATCGACTACTCAGCATTTACACCTTGGACATTATCACTAGTCACTGCTTGCGCAAAGACTTCTCAATTACAGATGCAGTCATATCTACGCCTTTTATGTAATAAATGTATTTTTCATTTTATAGGTTTTTAAGCCTGATGATGACTTATCTTAGATGCCTAGGGTCTCTTCTAACTTTTATCTACAACCTAAGGTTTTCAGAATCTCAAAATTCCTCTTCAAAAAAATTAGCCGACCAATTTATTTTTGCTGGCAGGCTAATTTTTTCCTTTTTGAATTTGACCATGAAATTTGGTGATTAACTTCCTCTTCATATCAGTTCCACGTCTGTAACTTCAAACCGTCAATTTTTTGTTATTTTAAAATTAGCCGACCAACAAAATTCCATTGGCAGGCTAATTCCGTTTTTGACCGTTTTTCATACCTGTTTTGTTCTATCCGTTGGGGATGGTTTATAGCTGTTGAAATATAGCCGGTATAACTCCTTTTCAGATCTATAAATAGATGGTTACCCCCTTCTTTTTTACACACTTCTTTTTCAACTTTCCTCTTTAGAAAGTTTAATTCTATTCTTTTTGAGAGAAAGTTCTGCCATTGTTTTCATTTGAAGAAATAAAATTCTGATATTTTCTTCATTTGAAAACTGAAATCTTCAAGAGTGTTTCTTCCATCCAAAATCTAGAAACCTTGAAATTTCATTAAACACCTTTCCTTTGAATTCCATTTGAAATTCACATCAAGGCTTTATGTGTTGTTTTTATTCTTCATTTGTGTCAGTTGAATCTCTTGGTGTAGAGATTGTACAAATTTTGGGACACTGAGAGTGTCGTCATTTTTGTATGATGTTGCTTACGGGGCAATTGTTATAGTAGATTGAAAATCTCTACGAGGTAGAGGACTGGACGTAGGATCACGAGGATCCGAACCAGTATAAATTGGTGTTTGCGTTTGCCATTCTCTGGATTGTATTTATTTACTTCCGCACTCTTATTGCATTTTTATTAGCTTTTAAATTTGCAATTTCGTCGTGATATACACTATTCACCCCCTAGTGTATTTGGTGTGCCAGGAGATCCTACGAAATAGATCTTTAAAAACAAGACTGATAAGGGGAACATCATCCGCAACAAAGCAAGACTTGTTGCTCAAGGCTATGCTTAAGTTGAAGGTGTAGACTTTGATGAAACCTTTGCCCCTGTAGCTCGACCGGGAATCCATCAGACTTTTGCTTGCAGTGGCATGCAGCTTCAATTTCAAACTCCATCAAATGGATGTGAAGAGTGACTTCCTTAATGGTATTCTGAATGAAGAAGTATATGTAGAGCAGCCCAAAGGTTTCGAGGATCCCTTCTTTCCAAGCCATGTGTATCAGTTGAAAAAAGCTCTTTTATGGTTTGAAGCAGGCACCAAAGGCTTGGTATGAGAGGCTAACCAAATATCTACTTCAGAAAGGCTATGAAAGAGGGGGAGCTGACAAGACATTATTTGTTCAGAAAACCAATTCTACAGTGATAGTTGCTCAGATCTATATTGATGATATTGTATTCGGATCTACTTCTTAGAATCTAGTTCAAGAATTTATTGATCTTATGCAAAAGAAATTTGAAATGAGCATGGTTGGTGAACTCAATATGTTCTTTGGCCGTCAAGTGAAACAATCCAAAGGACTGTTTATTTCTCAAAGTATGCAACGAACCTTGTAAAGAGGTTTGTTAGAAAATGCCAGACATGTCCGCACTCCAATGTCTACAAGTGAAAAACTCACTAAGGATGATGGTGGAAAGTCAGTTGAAGTTACTATGTATAGAAGTATGTTTGGGAGTCTTTTATATCTCACGGCAAACAGACCTGACATTAGTTTTAGTATGAGAGTTTGTGCTCGCTATTAAGCTGCTCCTAAATAGTCCCATCTTATTGCAGTCAAAAGAATTATCAGATGCATAAATGGTACTACTGACTATGGTATCTGGTATACCAAGGATACTAATGCTCTTCTCTCTGGATACAGTGATGTTGATTGGGCAGGTAATGCTAATGACAGAAAAAGCACTACTTGTGGGTGTTTCTATGTAGTAAATAACCTTGTTTCATGGTACATTAAAAAGCAGAACTCAATTTCATTATGTAATGTAGAAGCTGAGTACATTGCTGCTGGAAGTTGTTGCACTCAATTATTGTGGATGAAACAGATGCTGACAGACTATGGAGTTGAACAAGCTGTGTTAACTATTTTATGTGACAATCAAAGTGCTATCAATATTTCCAAGAATCCAGTGCAACACTCTAGGACAAAGCACATTGACATACGTCTTCATTTTATTGGAGAATTGGTTGAGAAGAAAGTCCTTGTCATGGAGTATGTTACAACATCCAGTCAACTGGCAGATATCCTTACCAAACCACTTGACTCAGGCAGATTTGAAGGGCTACGGCAAACCATTGGGCTTTGTCGCATTTAATTTTTATTCAAAAATTAATGTACATGTTGCAACATCGCAAAAGTTATGACTTAAAGAGGCCACTGAGATTTGCTGAGATTCGTCCCTTGATCTCCGCGCTCAAATATTCAGTTCCCATTTGTTTCAAAAAAGGAAGATTGTTTTTCTAGGGTTTCTGATGCGGACGCACCCCCTCCGAGCCCGGCTCCACTTCTTGATGACGCGGTCCCACCCATCGTGACGTACGTGCGGCGCAGGAGGCGCGGGATCGCGACTTAGTGGGTCTACTAGGTTAAGGGGTATTTTAGTCCTTTCAGGCTAAATTAGTAATTCCCCATTTTTCTTCTATTTATTAGGGCTAGCCGCCATTGTTAGGGCTATGCTTATTTTGTTGAAGAACATCCTTAGGCATCTTGCGAAGGATCTTTAGGCTTTTTATCCGTTCAAGTAAAAGCTAGGAGATCGAGTTCGTCTCGAAAGAACTCACTTATCTTTGTTCTTCTTTGAAATTCTCAATCAAAAATCCTCTTTTTAATTTTTCCTCTTTTAAATTCTGATTTCTATTGATTCGATCCACCGGATCGTATCAAATTGGTATCAGAGCGCTACGATTCCGGGAACGAGGGCTTCCGTGGATGAGAAGATCCAAGGTCTACCCGACGATCTCAATCACGAGATCGAGGGTTTGAGGAAGGCGATGGAAGCTTCGATCAAGGATCATGCACACACCTAAGAAGACATTCAATCGGAGCTTCGAATCATGAGAAGGGAAGCCGCGGAGACGGGAAGGGATCTTAAAAGTTTGAAGGAGGCCACGACGGCGATTCCGACGATAATGGAGTTGTTGCAAGGTTTGACCAAGGAGAAGGCGGCGGATCGCGGCAAGGGGAGAGCAACGGAAGAGATCCAAGGCGATTCCGGCGTCAATTCGACAAATCAAGGACCCCCGAGCCACGGGGAGTCACATGCGGCGGCGGTGGCTACAACCCTAGCCGGCGGGCTAGGGTTTGGCGCGACAGGGCCCGGATCTACCTCCACGGGCCCTGTCGGGCCTAATTGGGGGCCGACAGACCCGCCCGGCCCAGCCACGGCCTGGGCGGGTCAGGCCGGCCACCCCCGGCCCTCGGCGCCCCAGACTGGGGCCGCCGGAGGGCCGGCACCCCCTGGCGGGGGTGCCCAGGGTCCGCCGACCCCCTTTGGGGGTCTGGCGAGTCGCGCGACCCCCGCCTGGGGGTCGGCAGCTCCAGGCGGGGGCGGCACAGGAGGCTCGGCCCCTGTTTGGGGCCGGGCGGGTCCGCTGGACCCCGGGCATGGGTCAGCGGGCCCAGGCGACTTCCCCGGTGGCGCGGCGAGCAGGGGGGGGGGGGGGGGGTGTTTGGCGGTGTTGCGGGGTTCGTACCCCAATCTGGAGGAGCTTTGGGGGCAACGAGAGGCGGATGGGCCTCAGGAGCAGCTATTGGGGCCCCAGCGGGCCAGTTTTGGAGAGCAGAGACCATTCCGCCTGGGCCGAGGCCCAATTTTGCACGTCCGCCAGAGTTTCCGGGGCACTACTACCAGCCCGAGGCGTGGGAGACCTGCATGGCCAGAGGAGCTGTACGGGGTTGACGGGGGAGGCCCGAGGGAGGCTCGGGGTGGCGAGATGGTCAGGGGGGTGACCGAGGCGGAGATAGGGGGCAGCTAGGCGACATCAACGCAGATCGGCGGTTGATGAAGCTGAAGATGCCGACCTTTGACGGCACCGACCCTGATGGGTGGATATACCGAGCGGAGAGGTATTTCCAGGTAATGGGTCTGACGGAGCAGGAGGTCCTGAAGGCCATCGGGATTTACTTTGAGGGGAAGGCTCTGGCCTGGTACCGGTGGAAGATAGCACGGTCCCCCTTTCGGACCTGGGAGGAGTTGTCAGCCATGATCGTGGACCGATTCCAGGAGACGGCAGGAGGAGATTTCTACGAGCAGCTGTCGGCCCTAAGGCAAGAGGGGACCGTGAGGGACTATGTAGAGAGATTTGATATGCTGAATAGCCGGGTGAAGGGGGTTACCGACGAGGTGATGATCGGGAACTTCATGAGGGGGCTGAAACCGTCGATACGAGCTGAGTTGCGGATGCAGAGCCCGGCTACCTTGGAGGACGTCCTTCGCTTAGCACATAAAGCGGAGGAGAAGCACACAGAGGAGAGACGGATACGGGCGCTTGGGGGGGGACAGGGCTCCCGCCCCACTCCACCAGCCACGGCACCGAGACCACCTGCGGCCGTGCCCGAGACTCGAGGAGAGGGCCGCCCAGCTACCCTGGGGCGGCGGATGACGGAGGCCGAGGTGAGGGAGAAGAGAGCCAAGGGGTTGTGCTTCCGTTGCGACGAGAAGTTCACCCCTGGGCACAGGTGTGCGAGCCGCCTGCTGCAGATCACCATGGTACCCGACGAGGAGGGGTACGTGGTTGAGGAGTCTGAGGAGGAGCCACCGGTAGAGGAGGAGAAGCTCACCTAGACTTCGCAGAGGTATCCCTGAACTCTGTGGTGGGGTTCACTCCGAACCACACCATGACGTTGTCAGGGCAGCTGGGAGACACGGCGGTGACGGTACTGATTGATAGTGGGGCCACCCACAACTTTATTTCCAGCCGGGTAGTGGAGCGACATGGGCTACAGCTGAGCACCCTGGAGAAGTTTACCGTTCTGCTGGGGACGGGAAAGATGGAGGAGAGTAAGGGGCTCTGCAAGGGTCTATGCCTGACCTTGCAGGGGGTCCAGATTATGGAGGACTTCTTGCCATTGGAGTTGGGCAACGTGGATATCATCTTAGGGGTGCAGTGGCCGAAGAAGTTGGGGGAGATGAAGGTGAATTGGAAGCTCCTGAGGATGGAGTTCCAAGATGGGGAGAGGACCGTCGTGTTGACCGGGGACCCGACCCTTTGCTTTTCACTGGTGGCCTTCAAGGCCATCACTCGGGCGCTGCGGAACGAGGGGGAGGGGTTCCTTGTGGAGTATCAGGGGCTGACAGCGGACTGTGAGCAGCAGCAGGAGGAGACCGCGGCGGAGGTCGAGCAGGTACTGGAGCAGTACCAGGAGGTCTTCCAGGACCCGCAGGGGCTACCACCATCCAGAGGGCACGAGCACGCGATTGTATTGAGGGATGTGGCAGCACCGGTGAGTGTACGGCCGTACCGGTACCCGCATGTTCAGTAAGATGAGATAGAGAGGATGGTGCGGGAGATGCTGCAGGCTGGGATCATCCAGCCTAGTGTGAGTCCTTTCTCGAGCTCAGTCTTGCTGGTCAAGAAGAAGGACGGGAGCTGGAGATTTTGCGTTGATTACCGGGCGCTGAATAAGGAAACTGTCGCTGACAAGTTTCCTATTCCGGTGATCGACGAGCTACTGGACGAGCTTCATGGAGCAGCGATCTTCTCGAAGATCGACTTGAGGGCCGGGTACCACCAGATTTTGATGCAGTATGAGGATGTGCTGAAGACTGCCTTCCGCACCCACGAGGGCCATTATGAGTTCAGAGTCATGCCTTTTGGCTTGACGAATGCCCCCTCCACTTTCCAGGCCTTGATGAACAAGGTTTTCCAGCCCTACCTGCGGAGGTTCATTCTCGTGTTCTTTGACGATATCCTCGTCTACAGCAGGAGCTTGGGGGAGCACTTGGGCCATTTGGAGGTGGTCTTCCGGGAGTTGTTGGCGCAGCAGTTGTTCGCCAACCGGAAGAAGTGCAGTTTCGGCCAGGCACGGATTGAGTACCTAGGGCATGTGGTGTCAGCCGAGGGGGTAGCCGCTGACAGATCGAAGATAGAGGCCATGCTGGACTGGCCCATTCCTACTACACTGCGAGCCCTCCGAGGATTTTTAGGCCTGACCGGATACTACCGGAAGTTCGTTAAGGGGTACAGCACCATAGCCTGGCCCCTTACCGAACAGCTCAAGAAGGACGGATTCCACTGGGGGGAGGAAGCCACCAAGGCCTTTCAGGCCTTGAAGGTGGCCATGACGACCGCACCAGTTCTGGCTTTGCCAGACTTCAGCCTACCTTTCGTGGTGGAGACCGATGCGTCGGGATACGGGTTGGGAGCGGTGCTCATGCAGGAGGGGCGACCCATCGCCTATTTCAGTCACGTGTTGTCAGCTAGAGCACGACTGAAATCGGTGTATGAGCGAGAGTTGATGGCCATTGTCTTTGCGGTGACCAAGTGGCGGCCATATCTGTTGGGTCGAGAGTTCGTGGTCAGGACAGACCAGCGGAGCCTCAAGTACCTGCTGGAGCAGCGGTTGGTTACTGAGGAGCACCAGCGTTGGTTGTCCAAACTGGTGGGGTACCGGTTCGCTATCGAGTACAGACCAGGGTTGGAGAACAAGGCAGCTGACGCCTTGTCTCGTCGGGAGGAGAGCGTGGATCTGAGGGCTCTGTCACGACCTATGTGGTTGGACTGGGAGCCCATCTTTCAGGAGGCGGAGAGTGATGATGAGTTGGGGCGGATCCGCGAGTTGTTGCAACGAGGACAGGAGGGGCCGACCGGGTATTCCTTGCAGTGGCGCCGACTGCTTTATCAGGGGAGGTTGGTGCTGCCACGAGCGTCAGGTTTCATACCCGTCCTCTTCCAGGAGTTCCACGGGTCGGCGACGGGGGGACATTCCGGGGTACAGCAGACATACCAGAGGATGGCTAGAGAGGTGTACTGGCCCGGAATGCGCAGGAGGATTGCTCAGTTAGTAGCGACTTGTGACGTCTGCCAGCGTCACAAGTACATGGCCATGGCTCCGGCAGGACCACTACAGCCGTTGGAGTTACCGGAGCGAGTATGGGAGTAAGTCACGATGGACTTCATCGATGGGCTACCGCGGTCCGAGGGGTATTCAGTGATCTTCGTCGTAGTGGACCGACTGAGTAAGTATGCCCATTTTATACCTTTGAGGCATCCTTAGACAGCGGTCACGGTGGCCACAGCGTTCATCCGAGAGGTGATCCGCCTGCATGGGATCCCGGGGTCTATAGTGTCCGACAGGGACCAAGTGTTTTTGAGCGGGTTCTGGCGGGAGCTCTTCAGGGTACAGGGCACGGTCCTAAAGAGGAGCACGGCATACCACCCACAGACAGACGGGCAGACCGAGGTGGTGAACAGATCCATAGAGACTTATCTGCGGTGTTTCGCCTCGGATAAGCCCCGACAGTGGTACAGGTGGTTGGCATGGGCGGAGTATTGGTACAACACCTCGTACCACTCTGCCGCAGGGACGACCCCCTTTCGGATCCTGTATGGGCGAGACCCACCGTCCTTGCTCCGATTTGGTGACAGGCAGACACCGGTGTCGCAGGTAGAGGCGTACATGGGGGACAGGGATGCGATGTTGGAGGAGCTCCGGCGACACCTACTGAGGGCACAGCAGGTTATGAAGGCCCGGGCAGACGGGCATCGGAGAGAGGTCCATTTTCAGGAGGGTGACATGGTGTACCTCAAGTTGCGACCCTATAGGCAGAAGACCTTAGCTCGGAGGCAGAATGAGAAGCTAGCTGCTCGCTACTACGGACCCTACCAGATTGCAGTCAAGATTGGGAAGGTGGCGTATCGTCTACACCTGCCTCCTTCCTCGAGGATACATCCGGTGTTCCATGTGTCGCAGCTACGGAGGGCGATTGGAGACCAGTCAGCGACGTCGACGCTGCCACCTTCACTGACGGAGGACATGGAGGTACTGCTGGAGCCATTGGATGTGCGGGCAGTTCGACAGGGGCCAGGGCGACGCAGAGAGGTTCTGATTTACTGGGTGGGTCTGCCAGATTGTGATGCCACGTGGGAGGCGTATGACGTGGTTCGGGAGCAGTTTCCAGATTTCCACCTTGAGGACAAGGTGGCTCTTTTGGGGGGGTATTGATGCGGACGCACCCCCTCCGAGCCCGGCTCCACTTCCTGATGACGCGGTCCCACCCATCGTGACGTACGTGCGGCGCAGGAGGCGCGGGATCGCGACTTAGTGGGTCTACCAGGTTAAGGGGTATTTTAGTCCTTTCAGGCTAAATTAGTAATTCCCCATTTTTCTTCTATTTATTAGGGCTAGCCGCCATTGTTAGGGCTATGCTTATTTTGTTGAAGAACATCCTTAGGCATCTTGCGAAGGATCTTTAGGCTTTTTATCCGTTCAAGTAAAAGCTAGGAGATCGAGTTCGTCTCGAAAGAACTCACTTATCTTTGTTCTTCTTTGAAATTCTCAATCAAAAATCCTCTTTTTAATTTTTCCTCTTTTAAATTCTGATTTCTATTGATTCGATCCACCGGATCGTATCAGTTTCATTGTTCCGTCCTCCGAAAGTTTCTCTCCTCCATCTTAATGGCTCGCGATCAAGATCGGCAGTCCGCTCAACAGCCTCGTCGCTACTCGCGACGCTCCTCTTTAGCAAAGGCGGCAGCCTCGTCATCCTCTCCTCCAATGAAGAAACGGGTGGTAGCCCGATCAACCAGAGCGTCTTTCCATTCTCCTTCCTCTTCCTTGCTCTCTCCAATGCCTTTTGTTCACATGCATCCTAGTGCCATGACGAATTTGGAGATTGTGCCATTTGCCCCCATTTTTGTTCAGCGAGAGGTACCTTCTTCATTTTCGAAGCCGTCTGTTTCTGTCATTATTCAAGATTGGTTCTGGCATCTTCGAGAGATAGGCAAGAAACTTGATCTCTCTTATATGGATTTTTCTGGAGTTCGTCTTGGTCACATTCGACTTGACAAACTAGTAGGGTCTCTAAGGAGTGTCCGTGTTGTTGATAACGATACTGTATATTTGGTAACATGTCGATCTCGTCGCTCATTTGTTAAATTGACAGAGATGGTAGTCTTGGAAGAGTCAGATTCATCGATGTCTATATCTGCCGAGATTAGGGGTTGCGAAGTAGATGCTGAGGAAACATATGTTCTTCCAAACTCCACTGATCAAGATTGGGGCAACGGGCCTGAAATTCCTGCAGAAGTTGCTGATGACTATCGCATGGAGGATAATGTCGCCCCCGTTGATCTCAATATTCCGTCTGATAATCCTCCTGAGGTTAGATCTGAGGATACACCTACAATTGAACCTGATGTTGCATCAAATGTTGCAACCCCAGACAATGTTGCATCTGATGTTGGACACAATGTTGCAACATCTCCTCAAGTTGAACAAGATATGACGGTTGATGTTGCAACACAAGATGCAACATGCCCCTCTGCAGCTCCTGATATTTCAGTTCCTTCCACTAATCCTTTCCAGACTGTGCCTGATGCCGAGATTCCTCCGCCCGCCCTCTCGTAAGCAAAGGACCTCTTCAAAGAAAAGAGTTGTCCCCTCTAGCTATACTTTCCCATTTCCATCAAAAAGAGCTCGAGTCACCTCAAATACAGGTTCTTCCTCTCATTCCTTATTTACAGTCTCAGATGCAATGAACAAAATGTTCTTTGATCAGGCCTGCAAGAAAAGATGGCCACTTTACTCTGACAAGACCATTATAGCAGAGAAGTACTTGTCTATTGCCTCCTCCAAGACTAAGTTTGTGTGAGTGTTGAAGGATATCAATTTGTTCCATTCTGCCACTTGTTTCAAATCTTTTAACCATGTTCTAGTTAGAGAGTTTTATTGCAATTTATCAATGTCTGCAGGAGTTTCCCAATCCAGATGGTCATTTTGTTCTTATATCAGAGGGAGAATGGTTTCCTTCTCCCCTTCTGTGATTAACAAGCTTCTGATATGGACTTGTCCTACCTCTTTCTCGGCATTGGTTGATACTGCTGGTGCTGATTATGACAACTTCATTAAAGTTGTCACTGATAATAAGTTGGTATGCTGGCCAAAGGCCACATCTTTCCCCTCCTCTTCATTGACAATCAGATATTTTCTGCTCTATCGTCTTGCCACAAGAAACTGGCTTCCCACCTCAAATGTGTCAGTTGTTACAAAAGAGATGTGCATGCTGTTGTATTGTGCTGGAACCAAACAGCCCTTCAATCTGGGGAGAATTATCTTTGTTTCTATTTTGTCTCAGGCAGAGTCTATTATTGCATCCATTTCCTTGACCCATCCTTGTCTCATTTCCTTATTACTGCAGACCCAGAAGATTCTACCCTCTATCCATTAGTTGACTGTCTCTTCTGAAAGTATTGGTTTCACAGTGAGATGGTAAGATTGATGATATCTCATCCCTATCTGCTGCTACTCATGTTATTGGCTCTATGCCATCTCCTACAGTTTTCCCTATTGGTCTGTCATTTCATGCCCTTAGTCCTACAGAATCTGTAAGCGCTGCTGGAGCAGAATCACTCATTTTTGAAGATATTTCCATATTTAAGGTTGCTATAAAGGATGTGTACACTCACATTGGGCTTCTTCAGACTGAGAAAGCATTATTTGAAAGCAGTGTTGTTTTTCTGAAGAGCGAGCTGCCCTCTTCTTCCACTAAGGATTCTGATGATGCTGATGGGAATTCCTAAGGTTAGTTAAATTCTTTGGATTTTGTGGCACAAAGGGGGAGGTATATGTAATGTGCTGATATGTGGTGATGTGCTGTGTGCTGTGCTGATATGTGGTGATGTGCGGTTATGTTTGGTGAAACAGTTGGTTCTATGTCTGGCTGTGCCTGGCTGTTTTTGTTCCTTGTTAGTGAATGCTATGCTATGGAAACTGATATATCTGAAAATGAAGTTCTCTACTTGTGATGATTGTTGATCTAGTTCTTATTTCTACATGACTCTATTTATGATGATTGTGCCATTAAATGCCAAAGGGGGAGTTTGTTGGGTCACACATGGTGTGATAGTTTTGTCATTAGTGGCACTTGGTTATATCAGTAGATCTTGGTGTGGCAGTTTATTGTTTAAGTCATGTTATTAGTCATGTTGTAAGTCATGTTGCAACATGGGGTGCAACATGCTGTTTTGACTTGATGAAGAGAAGTTCAGGCTACATGTGATGAAGATCTATTATTGGAATAGCTTAATATCTTATATTATTATTCTCTCGAGATATTCTGTTGTAGGCTGTTGTGTATAAGATCTGCTGAAGATTTAATTGAAGTCATATACCCGCAAATAACTATGGACTCCGATTTGTGCGGGACTCCGATTTGTGCGGGATCACTTACCCGAAGTGGTTCCTAGATTTGCGGGCCGCAAAATCTGCATGTATTCTAATTTAGCTGATTTCCATACCAGCTCCTAGATATAGGAGAGCCGTCATATATATGGGCCATGCGGATTGTGCTAGGGTTTTTATCGCTTTTGTGAAGACTGTGATCACATATCATGGGAAGGAGGCCGACGGCTACTAGAGGTAGGGTTCAAGGGAGTTGAACTGGTCGGTTGTGCAAGGGGATCTTGCGTGCAAGGGGAGCTTGCATAGATTACTCCATGGGTTGATTGAGATCACCCAACGCGGTTTGTATTGAGGGAGAGTATGCTCCTCCTAATAGAAATCTGATATTAGTAAATATAATCATTTTTATTATAGTAAAGTAATCTGATTTTTTTGGGCGTGTCACCGCAGATGTAGGTGTGCGTACCGAACTGCGTTACTAAGTTCTTGCGTGTCATTTTGAAATTTCGGCATGTTCATGTATGGTTATTTGATTAACATCTAAATACTGAATTACAATATACAATTGAAATTATGAACTATGACCATACAACATCTGCTTCACAGACTCTATGCCAGCTTCCCATGTCATCAGACCGCATTCGATAATGGAAATATGTTCTGCTTCACAGATCCATTGCTATACGTAAACAAGTTTTAGCTTTTCTTAACCCATTTTCCATGTCTAGTGAATGTTCTTTCAAATCTAACAGCATAGATCCTACTTTGCCATTCAATCCCAGTTGCATCAGCAACAGTGTATCCGTGTTGGCTTCAGAAGATATCCCGTCTTCATATAGCTACCTGATTATAATCTATTTCTTGCGTCAAACTAACATCAAGGTGAAATTTGGAATGTTTTTCTGCACACACACACACACACACACACACACACCCCCCCCCCCCCCCCCCCCCCCCCCCCCCCCCAACCCAACAAAAAAAAAAACACACAAACACAAAAGAAAGGCCCACCAGATGATTCCAAATCATAATTGTTGCATTTCAACTCATAAAATAACCTGAATTGCTTGATGGTTTACTATAGTCGGATTGATCTTTGCACCGAGCAATTTCACTTGATACATACTCAAGGAAAGTGAATAATACTTGCCCATTGTCTTTTGACTTCCTCTCATCCTTTAAATGAAGATGTAGTTTTATCTGTCACCTTCACCTCCCATGGTTACTATATCTAGTTATTCTTATTCAACTAAATTTATGTGCTTCAGATGACATGGGATAACTCGCGCCCTGATATCATACAATATATGTTCTTGTATTGTTGTATAGTGAACGAAGCCAAAAACAGATAACCACTATTGCTGCCTGAAGTTATATGAACTAACCAACGTTTGGTTTCCTCAACAGGCTTCTTAAGGTCAGCATTGTAAAGGAGAAATCCTAGAGGACACAGGTATATTGAAAGAAGGTTCTATCTGGAAAAATAGCTCCTTGACCGCTGCTTGAAGGTTTTTTGCGCTGTGGCAATTTTATTTTTCAATTGCGTTGGGTGGCTTGATATTTCGTCATCCCTTGCTGAAGGTCTTCTGAAAGTTCAAATCTCTAGTCGTAGGGAAATTCTGGGTAGGGTGATAATTACAGGAATTTGTTTGTTGTTCGGGCCTTTTTCTTGCTTTGATAGGGTCCCACTTACAGTAACAGCGCCAACCGTTGTTGGTTGAATCAAATACCTTCTTATGGAGTACCAGTAATTTTAGGGTAGCTTTCAATTTAATCTTCATATTTTTTCCTTTACAAGCCATTATCTTATGTAGGATTTTACTTTTTCAAAGATGTGTTTCCTACAGTGTGACATATTTTTAAAACGGCCTACAGAATCAATTTCAAAGGAAATAAGTATGGTGTATCAACTTTAAAATTACCCCAAAATTACCCCAAAATACCCTAAAATTACCCCAATTTGGGTGGTGGAGTTCGGCAGTTCGTGGAGGAGGAGGCCGGCCATAGGGTGCGGCTGTGGGAGGTTTAGTGGAGGAGGAGGAGGGGTGTGTGAGAGAGAAAGGGTAGATTTAGGGTGCAAATAGCTAGAGAATATAACATGTGATACGTAGGACTCCTAGGGATTTGGTTAGATTAATTAGGGTTTGAATTTTGAATTAGTCTAGGCTAATTATAAGTTGAAGATAAGTAGGGTGAAAGATCAGTCTAACAGTGTCCGATAAATATAAGAAAAATATCGGGACGATCGTGTCGACGAGAGGATCGAGACTACGATGATCGGTCTCAAGCTAGGTTAACGGAAAACGGAACTAAAAATAAAGAGGTGAAACATCGAAGTCTAAAGTTACGACACCCCTTCAAACAAAGCTGTTTTGTGGAAGAATGAGCCGAGAAATAACGTTCACGAAAAATTCCACAAATAAGTACTCTCTCAGAGGGTCACAACGACATATAGCTTCGCGCGTTCATGATACAAGAGGAGGTCACAAAAATACGCGTACAAACAAGAAGGTACGCTCACGAAAAAACATACAGTCGAAAAGCGACCGTGATATCCTACCCATCTTAGAGCAAAGTCCGTCCTCGGACTTTCTAACTAAATATATATCTAGCCATTCTAGTAACTACCCCAATCATATCACACTATAATTCAAACCATGTATAGTTACTACAAGTGCTTATATATATGCACTAGGTAGTCAAACATTAATACTTCAAACATGTATGTATATGCACATTCTGTACTTATACCTATAATACACAGTCAAATTCATACACGTCCTTCAATCATTCATATAGTCACGTACATCTCTTATATAACTATCACTCACTTATCACATAACCATGGTACAGATACCTACATAAAAATAGTTCACACTAGCAAATACACTCGTAGTACTTCACATATAGAAAACTACCTATGCACAAAACAAACATAAATATACTACTCCATATATCTCCTAGTGTACATCCAACATCAAACATATCAACACATGTAATCACACCATACAATATTAAATCATGTTTGCTATATCTAATATACATTCACCACTACTATAAATACACAAATATATAGTTATTCAAATACGCGCAAATACTTCACCATATATACACATCACATACAATCCTATAACTATATTGAAGACACAACACACATACCATCGTCGCAAACACCTATAGCTAAGCACATACTTACCCGTGCATGGTGCATGCCCACACACGCTAATATACTATTCATACATGCCACTTATACCACTATATACTCATCACATTCTACACACTTAGTTTAGCTAGCATATATACATTCAAACATGTAAGTCCTTCGTAAAGAACTATACTACCAAAACCAATACCTTTATCTATATAATGGTATATCCATCCACAACCATGTGTGTAACGTAATCATGCACAACCAAACCTATCACTATACACACATCATCCATTACTATATTCATAGCACTATACACCAACTACAGACAAATATAACAATATACTTAGAGTATCCACACTCAAGCATGAGTGAGACCCAAAGACCCATGCAAGAACCAGAATACTATATATATAACACGATATTTATACCTATACCAACGCACCACTCTTATATATGTGTATACCAACGTAATCATACTAGTTGTCACACTATACAGATAAAAACACATGATATCATATGTACACAATAATATCAATTACACTTTATATTTAATCAAGTAACAATCCCATAATGCAATCACTTTACATACTATATTAATATAGCAAATATCAGTACACGTATACAATCATAATACACTATCCTATACATGCATACATCGTATAGTCACATACATATTACTACACACATACCCATTGCATGCACACCATACCTACATTATTATATGCTCATCATATATCTCCATAAAACATAGACATACTTATAATATTTTCACACCATAGCAATTTACATATAATTAGTATACCACTATATATACATATCCATACAATAATCGTGTATACCTCATAGTATACACGTACACACACAACATCCCGTAAAGGCAAGCAGTACTATACAAAATTATAACCCTATTCTATATGTATATCACACATAATCATATAGTATGTATATATCTACCTATGACTAGCATATATATCTACGTACGAGCACACGCTCATACGTGCTAACATATAGATCATATAATAGGCCTGCACACTTAACTATAGATACACCTATTATCATTACACCTAACATGCACATAACTTCACTAGTATACTATTTCAAGCATTTACAAGTACCTTCATACTACATACACCACTAGTAGATATTCCAATACTAATTCTAATATACACAGACATCTCTAAAGTGGTATAGCTATCCACACATATATTTATAAACACTATCATTCATACAACTTCATACATATATCACAAACAACACTTAGTATGCATATATAACACAAGAGACAATCATTAATATACCAAGGGTAGTACACTCATACATGAGTGGTACGCAGGGGTTCACAGACACGGGTCCACACACTCTACCTATATACATGCACCACGACGACATCACAATAATACTAGTGGGCCCACCACACTATACTATGGTTGACATAGACAACGACAAGCACTAGTAGGATGACTAAGCAATAGTAAGGGAACCGAAATCAAATAGCGTAAAGAAACAAGATCAGAATGAATAGGTTCAGATAAGACGTGGATAAGGAGATAGCTTGGTTAGGTGAACAGAGATATAATTGTGAATACCTTAAGCAAGGGAAAGAAAGATATAATAATATCCTTATAAAATACATGAGAATAGTGTAGATGATATAAGTTAAAATACAAGGTAGGGATTCGACGAAAGAATATAAAAACGGACATACTTGAAAAGTTGGAGTTCTTTTTCGCATAAAAATATTTAGAGATCGGTACAATGAGTTGTTTGAAATAAGTTTGAGTAGTTTATATATAGTAGAGAAGAAATACAGGTATAGGTTAGAAAATATTATTAAGTAGTAATTTAAAGATTTCTTCGAAATTCAAAGAATCAATTTAAGTCAACTGAAGGGTAGGAAGTCTAAGCTCATGTTATTTCAAAAACTTCAAATTGGGAGAGGAATTCAAAATAAATAATATTGAAAATACTTTTCGAATGATCAGAATGGTAATGGAAAAGATTCAACGAGTAATGATGAACGACATGAAGGAATCACGTAAATTGAAATCAAGGAAGTGAATCAAATATTCAAAATGTAAAATACGTCTGGGAAATAACTTAGTGAATCTGCTACGATGGGATTCTATGGTCATTAACTCAAAAGTGTAATGATTAGGAAAAGATAGAAATCAGGGGTTCTAATTACCGGGCCGACTAGAGATTATGAGAAACTTAGCACTAAGACTTCCTAATGAACTAGACTGTAATAGAGATCTCAGAGAAAGGGTCCTTAGAGTATCAAGATTTCGTTCTGCTGGGCCCGAAATTTGATGAACCCAAGCGAACGACTAAAGGAAAAACTCTAGGATTCTAATATGGTCAGAGCTGGGTGAGAGACTACTAGGGTATCCTAAGACGAGTACGACTAAATCTTAACGAAGGCGCCTGACTATCAAACTTGGACGTCTATCTAAGTCTTCCTAGCATCTAAGATAAGGAAAAACGTTCACATTAGACTCCAATTTTTATGACTCGAATGTTTCGAATGTTTCGATGGATATTTTATTATTATCGTTATTTTGACATTTTGCAGGTGCAATGACATGCATGGGCCACCACAAAACCTGTCACGTCCCGCTTCCCAAGTATAAAAGGCGAGACGCGTAGAGGTCCGCTCAGACTTGTAGCTGTGAAGCTACAGTCTGATAAGCGTCTGTGTCTTCATCCATTCGCAGATTCTTGCATTGCAATGTAACAACAACAATAATAAATATGAACGCATGCAATAAATTAACCAACATTCAAAACATCCATTTCATTATTCCAAACATCTACAGATATAGTCATAAAATAAAAGTACAAGAGTCTGAAAACGAAAGGCCCAAAGCATAGCCGAAACTAAAACAAGAGAAGGTGCTACGCACCGAACAACCTAATAGCAGCTACAAGGAAACAATTGGAAAGCCTCCAACTGAGACTAAGTCGGGTCTCCGATATCCTCGAACTGGATGTCAGCAAAAGCCTCAAGCATAACGTCAGTAACCTGGTAGTCCTCAGCAACTACCTCAGACTCAACGCCTGACATATGACACCCAAAGAGAAAAGGGCACATGTCAGCAAAAATCTACACAAAGGGAAATGGAGACTGTTGTGCAAGGAAACATAAAGTATATCAGTTATAAGATGAATGCAACTTAGCAGTTTAAATATGATGACATGGCATATTATTTCATGAATGCAACAATTATAATGAACATGATATTTGACGATGCATGGTCCGTCATAGCAAAAAGCTACTAAATAATATTTCACGTTATCACAATTTCACGAAAAACATGCATGTCAGATGTGCACGGGGTTTATGTCTTTCAGCTGAAGTTGCTGTACGGGCACACTTCTATGCTGAGTGATCGCTTAATCCTACCCCTCTACGTGTGTATGGACTAGTGCCCATCTTCTGGATCACAAGCCAGGAAGTATTTATGGCATAGGGTTGACCTAGCCTCATTCATGATGTAGGAGTCAAAATCTTACTCGTCGCAGCTTACATTTCATGCTTCTGGAACAGGAGCCAGGAATTGTTCTTTATTTGGCATAGGGGTGCACCTAGCCTCATTCATGATGTAGAAGTCAAAATCCTACTCGTCGCAGCTTAAATTTCAATAGTAGCGTATGCTACACATTCATTTCAAGACATTCAATGCATGATATGGCATGTGGTATGCAACAGTTATAGAATAAAAACAGTTATTGAATGCGTACAGTTTATCGAAATTAAACGTGACATGTGATTTGCATGAACATGGCAATGGTGTCGAACCTAGCTTCATTGTCAAGCTAGATCAAGTATGGGCGTCTAGGCGACTACATTTCACCGCCTAGTCTCTTTTGCACAAATTTACAAAATGGCCTAAACATGGCCTATCAATCAACTGAGCAAGTTTCACTTGCCTGAAATAATCATTCGTAATCTCAGTTCAATGGTCCAGAATCTTCCTGTGTGCTCCAAATCAATCATCCAAACCTACATTCCCTTATTAATTATTCTTCAACTAGTTATTTAACCAAAGCAAGGAAATTACGATTTTTATCTTGTTAGACATGCGGTGTGCGGGTTCCTACGGATCGGGGTATACCTTAACACGATGCGAGAGCTACACTGATGTCGGGTAGTGACGTTAGGGGTGGACTTCGGGGGCGAGCAAGGTACGGTGAACTACGGCGAAGACGGCTACAACTATAGACAATGGTAGCACGACTTGTGAACGTCAGCGAGCAAGGGAGATCTTGGCCTGCTGTCGGCCTCGGGGGCTGGTCTGACGAATCTAGGGGATGGCCGATCTGTTATAAGGCCAGGGGGCTGTTTGTGGAAGGCTCGCCAATGGAAGAGGGTGCAGGTTGTGCAGCTTGGTGTTTGGGCTTGGAGGGGAGGCTGTCGGATGTTTTAGGAGATGACAGGGGGTTTGGCCGTGGCGTCTCAAGGGCATGCGGCTGTCAAGGGGTTCCAAGGAAGGATGACCCGGCGTTTTGATGGCAAGGGGTGTCAGTTTTAGGGGGCTTCTGCTTGCTGTAAATGGTGGCCGGTGGTTTAATGGCAAGTGGTGCTGCTGTTTGTTTCTGGAGGGAGAGAGGGCAGGGCTTGATGTTGTGCGGCAAGGGCTGGAGATGGGGTGTTGGCAGCGATTTAGGGGAAGATGGCCGGAGTCTAAGGGGCTGATGCGAGGTGTCACGGCCTAGGGAAGAGGGGGCAGGACTGCTGTAGGCCGGCGGCAAGGAGGGATGAACGCAGTTTGGGTGGTGGAGTTCGGCAGTTCGTGGAGGAGGAGGCCGGCCAAAGGGTGCGGCTGTGGGAGGTTTAGTGGAGGAGGAGGGGTGTGAGAGAGGGGAAGGTAGATTTAGGGTGCAAATAGCTAGGGAATATAACATATGATACGTAGGATTCCTAGGGATTTGCTTAGATTAATTAGGTTTGAATTTTGAATTAGTCTAGGCTAATTATAAGTTGAAGATAAGTAGGGTGAAAGATCAGTCTAACGGTGTCCGATAAATACAAGAAAAATATCGGGACGACCGTGTCAACGAGAGGATCGAGACTACGATGATCGGTCTCGAGCTAGGTTAACGAAAACGGAACTAAAAATAAAGAGGTCAAACGTCGAAGTCTAAAGTTACGACACCCCTTCAAACAAAGCTGTTTTGTGGAAGAATGAGCCGTGAAATGACGTTCACAGAAAAATTCTACAAATAAGTACTCTCTCAGAGGGTCACAACGACATATAGCTTCGCTCGTTCGGGATACAAGAGGAGGTCACAAAAATACATGTATGAACAAGAAGGTACGCGCACGAAAAAACATATGGTCGAAAAGCGGCCGTGACAAAATACAAGATTGTATGTTATAAGGTACAACCTATAGCCCAAGGAAAATTTCACTGAAATTAAGGAATGAACAAATTAAAATGAGCATGACTCATAAATGATGCATCAGATTCCCTAAGTTATCAGATGTGAATACCTTACGATTTGGCAAATGAAATTTTGGATATGATGTTATTGGATATTGTGACGGTATACTTTTGTGGATATTTTGGTAAAGATAAATTCCACATTTCCTTAAATGTCTGAATAGACTTCGGACGTCTATTCTATGAAGAAAAACAATAAGAATAATAAATAATGTACAACCAAGAGAATCACTTGACAAAGCAATGATTCCTACTGAGGGTTGTCTTTGCATCTAAGCAAAGAACAAGATTTGAGATCATAATTGTAAACAACTTAAATCTCACCGGATCTCCTGAAGAGAAAACCGAAATATCTGTTCAAGCCTGACTATTAAACATGAAATGAAAGACCTAAGCAAAAATAAATTAAGTCATGGCTCACAGATTTATTATCTTAATAGAATCCTGTTACATATGCCCAGAAGTGCGTTGAAGAAATTAAAAGGACCATTGTCATCCAAAGTACACCTATGGTAGTACACTCTATGGATGTACAAAAAGACCCCTTTCGATTGAGGGGGAGGATATAATTGGTCCTAAAGTCCCTTATCTAAGTACAATCAGGCACTCCTGGCTAACTGCATGCGTCCTGATATAGCAGTTGCTGTAAACTCTTAGCCAGAGATAATTCGGCACCTAAAGGGCCATTAGACCGGAGTTAAGCATCTATTGCGCTTCCTCCAAGGGTCGAAAGATTTGAGCTTACATTATAAAGTATCATCCTCCATGTTTATGCAAATGCAGGTTAACAAGTCTGATCCATATACTGAGAATCACAGATTGGATACCCCACATTGGGATGGACATCTAATGCAGATCTGCAAAGCAAATTATAAAGACAAACATCATCATATCATTCCGAGATCCTCACCACACCAATGGTGTATTGGAGGGCGCCTGGTGGTACATCAAATCCCAGTGACGATTGGGATAGAGGCTGGTTTGTGGAGCTGACCACATAGTCTGAAGACTACATCAGAGGCGACAAAACTTAGCACACCTCTCTAGAGTTTCTGGATTTAGCAGCTGCTTAATGGTGATAATATTTGTAATCTGTGCATATCTTCAGAATGTTGTAAATAGGAGTGATGAGATAAGCCTAAGAGATCTGAAAGTCTACAGGCTTTTACAGATCAGGTGGAGTTGAAGGAATTTGTACTCTTTTCCCTTAGCTATGCTTTTTCCCACAGGGGTTTTCATAGCCAAAGGTTTTAACGAGACAAATCACAACAACTCTGGATCCTGAAGTATCCACCCTTCGTGACGCTCAGAATCCGAAGTGTTCATGAGCAGAGTCGCTTGTACAAATCAGGGGGAGTTAGAGAGCGTTTGTACTTTTTTCCCTTAACTATGGTTTCACCCCACATGGTTTTCCATAACTAAAGGTTTTAACGAGACAAAACTCACCAACTCAGGATCCTGAAGTATCCACCCCATGTAAGACTCCTACTACGCTCAGAATCCTGAAGTATTCATGAGTAGAGTCCACACCTATGGCTGGATAAGGGAGAGTGTTGTGAATGGATAATACCAGGGTTGGTTGGGATCTCGGCTATCTTATAGATAGGCTCATATCTTCTGTATCCTATCTATGTACGCTCCTCTATATACTATAAATAAAGAGATGGGGTTTCATCCCCCAGATGATTCATAACAAAGATACGTTTCTCCTTTCTCTTTTATACACTCAACAATTATCTTCTCTATTTCTTTTCTCCTGTGAGATCCAAAAATGAGGTGCATTTTGACATGAGATAAGGCCGCGGATCATTAAAAAGAACCGAATTAGCCTCTCAAAGTAGAGATTTATTAAGAGAAAGGAGCTATATGGATCATTCTAAGTTGTGAATCGGCCAAGTATTTCGTGAATAATATTTTAAATTAATTAGAGGGATTAAGTTGGACAAACATAATTGTTTTGGGTTATTAATATAAAATATAATCATTTTGATGAAATACTATGAAATACACCGAATTTGAGGGAAGAATAACAAAAAACTCTTTCTTGTATGGAACTACAATAATTGAACCAACAAACTGTTGGATTTTAAGTGGCCTATCGGGTTATTTTTAATGTAATTTACGTGGACATTATTTTTAATTAAATGGTCGATAACAGTATCAGACAAAACATCTAAATTTAAATTTTTAATGGGCTAGTTGAACTTAGAAAGACGATGGAGAGATGCGGCATGATTAAATAGGGAGTTACTTTGTGAACCCATCATTGTGCTCTACACACATACCACTTATTTACAAATTTGTCATTAAAATTG
>JAULAV010001246.1:0-47418 GCA_030789695.1 Scilla litardierei
GATCATCACGACAAGGATTATGACTTGTATGGTTTACCGCTGCGACCATAGTTCACTCTCCAATCACTCCTCCTTGCAAGAACCCTCCCATGAGGTTATTCCGTATCCGTTGATGCATCAACTTGAAGTTGAGAGTTCAAGTTTCGTGCCACACCTCTAACAGCAGATGTGCCCGTCATTGGTGGAGGTCGGGAGCCTGTCAGTTGATCTACATGATGCTGAGCGTTTGGTAGCCCGTATGAACTTCTTGGGCAAGAGCTTCGAACCGCTCCATTGGTATCATCTGTTGCAGCACCGGCGACGCTTGACGCCTTGTCTCATCTCGAGATGATGACTCACCAGAGTGCACCGTAGTGCCATCGGGCAGAATAGTTATTGGTCTTTGGACTGTTGAGCAGTTTGTGGTGTGATCCTGATCCTCTTACCCATCGTGGATCGACGAAGCTGTGCGAATGACGTCATGAGTGTAACCTCGATTTTCCACAGATTGCGCCAATTGTTGATGGAAAAATCTACCGAACAATAGATTTGTATAATTGGAAACCAAGGTTACGATGGTCGACTGGTGATGATGACAAGGAATTGATAGGTCGTCGATTGAGGTCGAAGATTGATCAGTCACTGGATCAATTCCACGAGCTGCCGAAGTATCTGTGACACGAGGAACCTGTCAAAAGTGGGTCGGGCTTTGGTTCGACCCTATACCCCTCCGACGCTCAAGTTAGTGTTGAAGTAGAAGAAAGCTCGAATAGTTAGGAATGAACTTCGTGAGTCCGAACTATAATTTAAGTGGAGAGAGCTCAAGCATATATAATGATGCCTGGCTTCTTTAAGTGGAATTATTTCGAACCCTTCTTCTGTGGGAAAATCCTTCCTTTTATAGGAGTTGGGTGATTGATGACGACTCCTCGTCTTCCGAACAGTCGCATCATGTAGAATATCAAGAGATTGTACGTATCAATCATTAACGGCAGAGATCATTAATGTCCACCATTAAATGATATCTTTGAATGCTGTCTTTATTCGGCAACTGAAGAGTCGCGTATTCCAAGTGTTATAACGGTTTAATTTGTCATTGCTTGCTTGAGAGTCCCAAGAGTCACGCTCATTAAATGAGGTAACGGCAACTTTAACTTATCGAAGTAAAGGCTTTGTGTCTGGCGTTGCCGATCTGATGAAGGTCCGATCTTGTTTAGAAGATTTGACTCCTGAATTCTGACCGTTGACGCATGAATATAGATCGTCATTATTGGTCGCATAGGTAGCATAACAAAAACCAACAAAAAGAAAAAGAAAAGGAAAGGTTGAAAACTCGTAGAGGAAGCAATTCCAGTAACTTCATCGTGTTTTTTTCTCGACATTTTCAAACCTGGTCAATCGAACCACTTTTTCTAGCCAGCTGGGACTTGGTAAGGTGTGCCAAAGTTTGAAACAATTGCATAGCTTTGTTTCTTGGTGGAGTTTGATCCAAATATGAACATATCAAGGGTACTCACATTTTAAATATTAGCTATAGTATTGGAGCATGCATGTTGTTTTATATATTTTAAATATTAATTTAGGGTTACTGGAGTTGAAAAATGGACTCTAGAGCTCACACGAGAGTCTTCACTGATCAATGCGGGATTATAGAGGGCTCTATGTAAAGATCATTGAGGAGCTGGAGTCAACTGTAATTAGATTAACAACATAGTCGGTGCCAAATGCCCAGTGTTGAACCGAGGGCGGAGTTTTCTCATATACTTCTGCACTTGTTTTCTCATATACTTGAGAAAAAAGCATGGAAGAAAAACCTGTGTCGATCAAGGAAGTAAGCATGAAGAAGAAGAAGAAGAAGAAGAAGAAGAAGAACATGGGTGGGTCACACAAGTAAAATAATTAGAAGGTAATCTCATGATCTTATCTTAATTGCCTACCCACTTGAGCTGTGACTGTACAACTATTTATTTACTTATATAAGTTCGCACAAGTAGCTCAAAGCAGAAGACTTCCTAGCAAGCTATGCTGTCTTCGAGCAAATCATTAAGCATTTTTAGATTGGTATAAGTGTGACTCACGGCCACGTGCATATTTTGTAATGGTACGTCTTTCTCGATTGTCATAAACTAATACGTGAATATGGCTCAATGGAACCATAAATTCCATTGCCCAGATAACTTCTTTTAATATGTAAGTTAAGCGATTGAGCCAGCAGATTCTTTTTAACCATGACCCAATTAGATACAATCTTCTTGGCTTTTGATCCATAATGTTACGACTAATATGGACCAGCCCGAATTGCAGCGGCCCACGGCCCGACCTCAAAGGAGAAGCCCACTGGAGAAGACATGCCCGCCCGAAGGGGGGCCCACTGACGGGGCTGAAGGCCCAGCCACTTCGGCCTCGGGGACACCCGATTAGCCCCCATTCGGCCGGATTAACCGCCCCTCTGAATCCGCGATCCCATGATGGCCATTAACGGACCCGTTAATGGGCCACCCCTCCACTACGCGCGAGTGGGAGGCGGCGGATGCGGATCGTGGGGACGTGAGAGGAGGCAGGACGTGGGGCAATCACGAAAGACCCTATAAGGGGAAGGCCAGGACGACGGAGAAGGGGATCGAGACTCAGGTAATCAACAGAGAGGTACTCCATCAACGACCTAGGCCATTCGCCACTCCATTTCCTCCCTCCCCCCAAACTCGCGCCGCCTGGGTTGACGTTCCGGCTTCCTAACAAGCCGGATCTCCCCCGCCGAGTATCCTTTCAGACCTTGATCTGACTTAGGCATCAGAGGGGATTTGGCCGGAACCTAGGTCCGGCCTCCCTGACGAGTTTCCTCATCTGTCCAGGTAGAAGATATCCGAGGCACCGAGGCTGCCCCTCAGCGTCGGTCGGTTACCCCCATCGCAGTCGTCAGGTGGACGGCTGCTCATGCATCATCCCACTTGCAAGGCGTCGAGGCTACCCCTCGACGCGGATCCGACCGAGGCCAAGCACGACCCAGCCGAGGCCGAGCGCGACTTACCGAGCCGAGGCTTCTCCTCAGCTCTCCCACGCCGAGAACAGGAGGGCTCGGCGATCCCAAGGGACCCCCAAGTCGGCCCCTTGACCACGTTGACCACACAGCCGACGGTCAACGAACTGTGGTGAGAAAACACCCGTAAACATCTGGCGCCGTCTGTGGGAACGAACTAACACCCACGTCAAACCACCAAGATGGAACCAATCAGAAATGGCCTAGGGCGCATGCCACCCATCCCGGAGGAGGGCGTGTACCACGCCCCCGTCGAGACCCCGAACGGCTGCGCTGCCGGGGGGACCAACAACGCCCAGCTGGCCACACAGGGGCAACTCCGAGCCTACGCGCAGGAGACCAACGCCAACATCCAAACTTTAGTCGCGACGATTCAGCAGCTCGTTAGCAGCACTCCCACCCCTGAGGGTGGGGAGGGACGGGCCTCCCGCCAAGAAGAGGATCGCCGACCTCTTCGTTCCGCCGTGGTTGCCGACCACGAAAAAGGAGTGCAGAACACGGAAAGGAGGTTCACCATGCCCGGGATTTCCCCGGAGCGATCTCCCACTCCCACCTCATTCAGAGAGGGAAATGGGGGGGACTCGAAGCGGACGGGTGACATCTCAAGGACGGCCTCATCCGCACGTCCGGTATCGCACAAACGTAGGCGGAATGATCGCCGATCAGCGAGCGTCCGGTCTTACCAGAGCGGAGGCAGCCAACGAGCAAAGGCCCACCACCAGAAGAGCCAGAAAGAACGTTCGCGCCGATCGAGCCCGGCACCCAAGCTGGCAAGGACCCAAGATGAGGTCAAGCTTCCGTCAGCCCCCTCGTTACAGCCGAACGGCAAGGAGGCAGGCGAAGGGGAGCGACCCGGGTGCATTAGCGGAAAATGATGCCCCCTGACTCGGAGGATAACCGAGGCGCAGATACCCGCGAACTTCAAGGTACCGATGCTGGAGAAATACAACGGCGTTAGCGACCCCGCGGACCATGTGATGGATTACGAGGGGGTCATGGCGTTCCAGGGAGCCGATGACACCCTGTTCTGCGTGGGCTTCTACTCCACCCTACGGGGGGCCGCTCGGACCTGGTACCTCAACCTGCCCGGTCGCTCGATAGACAGCTTCGAGGAGCTCACCCAGTTGTTCTGCAAGCAATTCATGGCCGGGCGGCAGGTAAGACCTGATTCGGATCACTTGTTCAATGTGGTACAGGGACCGGCCGAATCTCTGAGACACTTCATGCGTCGCTTCAACGTGGAGCGATTAAGCGTGGATAGCTGCCCCGAACTGGTTGTGAAAGCGGCCCTGAAAAAGGGCCTACGACATAGGGGCTTGAAGAAATCGCTACACAGCGACCCACCGAAGGACCTCGCCGGAATTATGGCACGAGCAGAACGTTTCATGCTGACAGAAGAGGCCCTGGCCGTGGATGAGGGCAAGACCAGGCGCGGGACCAAGCGCGATGAGAACGAGCGCCGCGGCACGGAGGAGCATCGACAAGAGAAGAGGACCAGAGGAAGACCACGGAGGGAGGAGCCCCGGCACTCCTCGGTGACCACCGCCCCAGACGTGATCCTAGCGCAAGCCCAGAAGGAGGGACATGTGAGCCGACCTCCCCGAAGGACGAGGAGAGGCGGGAGGGATGAAGAGAAGTACTGCAAGTACCACAAAGACAATGGCCACGATACCGACGACTGTTGGCACCTGAAGAAAGATATCGAGAAGCTTGTGAGCCGTGGGCACCTGAAGAACCTCACCAACGACCCCGCCTCGGGAGAAGGAACGTCTCAGCAGCATGACAAAGGAAAAAGTGTCACGTCCCGCTTCCCAAATATGTGGAGGCAAGCGTGAGAAGGTCCGCTCAGACTTGAAGCTACAAAGCTGCAAGTCCGATAAGCGTCAAAAGCATTAAATGGCAGGTCCTTGCAACGTGAAACGAAACAAGATAATAATAATAAAATGAGACAAAAGAGAGATCTCAGGATATCCACAAATATAAATCCCAACATCACAGAAAAGCCACCAGGCTAAAAGAAAAAGAGTCTAAAGGCCCAAGCATGGCCAACAAAAGTACACCGTACGAAGTAAAGGTGCTACGCACCGACAACTAACAGAAATCCTAAAACAAAAGGAAGCTCAGCAAGGGTCACCGATGTCTGCAAAACTCCTCCTGGGCAGACATGGACTCAGGCTCAGCGTCAGCAACTACCACGTACCCAGCAACGGTCTTTGGCTCAAGGTCTAACATGTGACACCCAAAAGAGCAAGGGGCACATGTCAGCAAGTCTAAAAAGACTTGGGCAAGGAAACCGAAAGGAAAGTAAACTAACAACCTAGCAGTTATAGTATGATGCATAGCATGGCAAGTATAGTATGGAAGCAACAAGTAAGGTAAAGTGCAAGTAACAAGTATGGCACGGATGACAAGTTTTACAAGTATAAACATGGACAAGTACAAGTCAAGTAAGCCACGTCAAGTAAACACGTCAAGTAAACAAGTTGTGCACAGAGATTCCGCCTGTTGGCTAGAGTAGCTGATCGGGCCAACTCCTAAGCTCAAGTGACCGTTTATCTCTACCCCTCCACGTGTATCGAGCCAGGGAATTAACCCGAACACGGAATGCTCGCTTCTGGAACACGAGCCAGGAAGTGTATTTCACTATGGCATAGGGGTGCACCTAGCCTCACGAATTCGGGCGTTGGGGTTAGCAACTCATTTAGCCCGCTTCTGGAACACGAGCCAGGTAATGTATTTAACACGTATGGCATAGGGTTATGCCCACGAAAAGTGGGTGCCTAGCCGGAAACAAGTAGATCGGGTATTGGTTCTCGACCAACACACGTGGCCCGCTTCTGGAACACGAGCCAGGAAACACAAGTATTGTAGCGTGTGCTACGAATGCGACATTCAACATGGATGGCATGGCATGTAGTAAGGCGTACAGATAAGGAATTAAACATGGCAGTTTAATATGCATGAACAACAAGTTAAAATGGTTGGATCTAGCTTCGTTGTCAAGCTAGATCAATTGAGGTGACGGATCTAGTTTCGTTGTCAAACTAGATCAAATAGGCGTCTAGCTAGCTATCATTTCACTGACTAGTCTCTTTTACGCTAAAACAAGTAAATGGCCTAGAGCATGGCCTAAAACCCTAGGTGGCAAGTTTCACTTGCCTGCAAGTCTGCTGTCAGAAAAACACCGCCCAAAAGTCCACAAGTCACAAACAACCTATGTGCACAAGTCCACCAGCCTACAGTCACATATTATTAATCTTGATTAGTGAATTACAAAGCAGTAAAACACAATTTTTAATCTTGAATTAACATGCGATGGTTGGGGTTCCTACGGTGCAGATCTTACCTCAACACGACGCGAGAGCTACTCTGACGCCAGGTAGTGACGTCAGAGGTTGGATTCCTGCAGTGTGCACGACACGGAATGTCGGATACTCTGAGATAAAATACGTGCACGAATAAGTTGACGTCGGGCTAGAATAACTAGACAGTCCTAAACATCTAGTGACCCATTTTTAATTAGATTTTCTAATCCAAGATAGGTGACACCTCAGGATTAATGATCATTAACATCATTAACACGATAATAACGTCCCATTGCTAGCACGACAATTGCACAATAAATACACTAAAACATCCTAGGCTAAAAGTTAACTAAAAGTCGTCCAAACTAGTTAAATAAAATTGTAACATTATTACTCCAGAACCCACCTTGGCTGTAGCATATAATAACCATCTTAACATATTATTAAACCCTAAGTTGAGCTAACCTAAGCACATAATCTCAGTAACTCCTATAACCTATAATGTTTATAAAACATCAATATTATAAGTTTTCAACACTCACCGTTTGCTTGCAGGTCGGGGCGACCACCAGCGGCAACAGCGGCGAAAACAGCGCGAGCCGCGGCGGATCAGGGTTTTGTGGCGGTGCTCCGGCGACCCACGGTGGCCTGAGAACAGCACCGACGGTGTGCTGTCGCGCTAGGGCCAGCGCTGCTGCAAGTGCCGGCGACGCTCGAGCGTGGCAGTGCGACGGGGAAGCGCCGGAGGCCGTGACAACGTCGAAGATCGATGCAGCTAGTGCCTGGGCGCTTCTGCACGGCGGTCGGAGGTATCCCGACGGAGGAGGCTGCCGCTGTCAGTGGGGAGGCTGGTGGTCATGCGTGCGGGGCTCGTTCGCGTTGGGCGCTGCTGCCGCGGGCTAGGGCGCCGTCGCCGCGGAGAGAGGGGGATCCGGCGGGGGTCGGGGAGTTCATCGGAGCAGCCAGCGGGACGGAGAGAGGGACGCCGGCGAAGGGCAAGGTCAAAGGCGAGGGGTCTCGGCGCCGCGGCTTTGTTGTATGCGGAAGAAAAGAGAGGGGGCGGCGGCCTGTTTGCTGGGGAGAGGGATTAAAGGCCTAGGTCTTGGTTAAGAAGGAATAAGGTAGGCTGCGGTTGGTTCATATTTTAAGTAGTATAATAGGGTTGCAGAAGTTACCTATTGGGTTTGTAAATGACCGTGAAGGCTAGTCTAGGTTAAGAATAGCCTTGGGGTTGGCAGCAAAGCTATTAGCCTAGGGTTAGACTTAGGGTTATAAAATAATAAAAGTAGTGTGATGTAGCTTGATTTCGTGTGGGGGAAAAGAGAACTTAGGGTGTGTTTGGATTGAAAGAAAATATATGAAAGAAAAGTGAAATGAAAATGAAAAAGAAAGAAAAGTGAAATGAAAATGAAATGAGATTCTTTCTCATGTTTGGTTGCCAAAGAAAATTTTGAAGAAAGTTCAAAGGAAAATAAGGAAATTTCTTCCATTATGTTATTAATTCAAAACGAAAAAAATTAAGTGGTGTTTTTGCTAAATAATTTAAGAGGTGTATTTGCTAACTTTATAAATAATTTGCTTAAAAAATTTAAAAGGTATTTTAGGCTCATAATAAATTAAAATTTTTTTAGTTGTTCTGAATAATTCAGAAAGTTAGCAAATAAATTACAAATTCTTACAAATAATTCTCTAACCATACAAATATCATGATTCATAAATAATGTAATATTAAATAGTACATAAATAATTTACAAATTATATGAAAACATTGGAAATAATTTGCAAGCTATTAGAAAAATTCGTGCATAAAGCGCGAATTTTTCAAGCAAAACGCGAAAATTACACGAATTATTCGCGAATTTTTCGAACAAGTTCATGAATAAAAATAATTTAAATATTCATGATTTTAATAAAAATTCCGAATACATACTATTTTGAAAAATTCGGGAAAAATTCGTAAATTTTGAATAATTTGCGAATTTTAAATAATTCATGTGTAAAATTTTGATAATAATTCGTGATTTTTTGAAAAATTCATTCATAATTTTTTTTGAAAAGAATTCATGAATTCATTAAAAATAGCTACTATCTATATTTGTTAAAAAACACAAATGCATGAATGTGAAAATAGTTAGTTTTGCTTTGTTTTCCCTCATTTTCCTTGGGTCAAGAGGAGGAAAAGTTGGAAGAAAAGTTTTACTATTTATTTTCCACTCTTTTCCTTCATTTTCTTTTTCTTTTCACTTTTCTTTTAAGCCAAACAATGGAAAATCATTTTCCTTCTTATTTTCCTTCCTTTTCTTTCCTTTTCCCACTAACCAAACACACCCTTAGGGTTTTATTTAAATAATAATGTGGGGAATTGTAACAGCCCGTGAGCTTGATGGGCTCTTAGGTTAGAGGGTTTGCTTAAAGAATTGTTATCATCAATTTCCAAAAGAGAGAGCTGGTGTGTATGTGTAATGGGCTCAAGGGTTCGGCCCAAGCAATCAAATGGCTAGGTTTAAGGTCTAAGAATAATAAGGGGTCAATAGAAATATAAGTTAGGATATGATAGCAACTAATGTCAATAATAACAATAATAATTATAGGGTTAGCAAAACTAATGGGGGTCGGATGTATAATAGTTTGGCCAAAAATGAATGTAGGTCAAACGAATCCCAAAAATCGTGAAATAAATACTGGGGTGACCGGGGCGACGAGAGAAAGAAGGCAGAGAAGACAGTTCACAATTCCGACATCGGGAAACGGAATTAAAAATAAAAAGGTCTAGCGACAAGAGTGAAAATCGTGACGTCTCTTCAAATAAGATCAAATCGTGGGAGAACGGCCCGTGAAATGACGTTTTCAATTAACACCACAATTCTAATGTTCTCATAGAGGGTCACAACGGCATATCACACTATAGGGTTCAGATACAGACAAGATCTAAAATAAATACGTGCACGAACAAGGCTACGTGCACGTAACGCGTATAAAGGATACGGGGTCCAAAGGCGACGGTAATTCTAAGTTGGGCACACGTCGGGGTGGCTTACTAAGGATGCAACCAAGGTGCTACGGCCCTATCGACTCACCACACGGCTCACATACAAAGCAACAGAACCAATCAGATACCCGAAATTGCTATACGCACAGCCGTATAACGAATAGTGGGTACCGGCCGTTACAAAAAGGGTGGACGCAGTCCAGACAGTTACGCGTGTCATCGAGTGAGGGGATAGAGTAAACAGCCGCCGCTTCGCCGGATTTGGGCTACCCTGCCAAAACCTCCCCTGTCTTTTGTCATCTTTTCCTTTTTTCATTACTCCAAATGTACTGTCTCATGGAAATGAAGGCATACACAGTCAGTTCATATTCAATCACCTGTTTTGAGCAGACGATTCGGGACACATATGAGGACTCAATCAAGGCAGCCACGGTTAACCATTAAGTGGGAGGAATGTCGCCCCCTAGAGAATTCGCCAGTCGAGCCCGAGGACCGAAGCGGACCGCCCGTTGGTAAGGCTGGGGGCAACTCCCCTAGCAGACGGGCACGAAGGCCGGTCATAAGCCGAGGGGTACTTACCCCCGCGGACCGAGCGAAACGCCCATCGGTAAGGCTGGGGTCAACTCCCCCAGCAGACGGGCACGAAGGCCGGTCATAAGCCGATGGGTACTTACCCCCGCGGACCGAGCGAAACGCCCGCTTATAAGGCTGGGGTCAACTCCCCCATCCGACGAGCGTGACTGCCAGTCACAAGCCGAGGGGTACTCACCCCCGCAGACCGAGCGAACCGCCCACTCATAAGGCTGGGGGCAACTCCCCCAGCCGACGGGCGCGACTGCCGGTCACAATCCGAGGGGTACTCACCCCCGTAGACCGAGCAAACCGCCCGCTCGTAAGGCTGGGGGCAACTCCCCCAGCCAACGAGCGCGACTGCCGGTCATAACCCGAGGGGTACTCACCCCCGCAGACCGACCGCCCACTCATAAGGCTGGGGAAAACTCCCCCAGCCGACGGGCACGACTGCCGGTCACAAGCCGAGGGGTACTCACCCCCGCAGACCGAGCAAACCGCCCGCTTGTAAGGCTGGGGGCAACTCCCCCAGCCGACGAGCGCGACTGCCGTTCATAAGCCGAAGGGTACTCAACCCTGCAAACCGAGCGAACCGCCCACTCATAAGGCTGGGGGCAACTCCCCCAGCCGACGAGCGCAACTGCCGGTCACAAGCTGAGGGGTACTCACCCCCGCAGACCGAGCAAACCGCCCGCTCGTAAGGCTGGGGCAACTCCCCCAGCCAACGAGCGCGACTGCCGGTCATAAGTCAAGGGGTACTCACCTCCGCAGACCGAGCGAATCACCCACTCATAAGGCTGGGGGCAACTCCCCCAGCCGACGAGCACGACGCCCGGTCATAAGCCGAGTGGTGCTTACCCCCCGCGGACCGAGCGAAGCACCCGCTCGTAAGGTTGGAGGCAACTCCCCCAGCCGACGGGCACGACGGCCGGTCATAAGTCAAGGGGTACTCTCCCACACGGACCGATCGAGGCGCCCGCTCATGAGGCTGGGGGCAACTCTCCCCAGCCAACGAGCATGACAGCCGGCCGCAAGCCAAGGGATGACCTCCCTCGCGGATCGAGTGACCCACCCGCTCGCCTGGCTGAGGACAATCACCCCGACGGACAGACTCGGTGGGAAGAACGACATCCCAAGCCAGACGAGCCCGGGACAACACCCCTAGACGAGGGCGACGACGCCCGTCCGGTCTAGGAACATTGAAGGCTATTCCAAAGGGGAGAACCCCTGAAAAAGAGACCAGTGGCGCAAGAAGAACTGACTAGAAGAAATCATTTTCATTAATGGTATGGGTTACATATCACTCAGCAACGTCCTCTCGAGCATTGTTGTTGACAACAAAATTTGTCACCCAAGAAAGGGGACAGGATACAAGGGCTCTTCAGGGGTCCGGAGCGCGAGAGACAGCGTCGCCCGGGGTCCGGAGCACTGTTGTTGACAACAAAATTTGTCACCCAAGAAAGGGGACATGATACAAGGGCTCTTCAGGGGTCCGGAGCGCGAGAGACAGCGTCGTCCGGGGCCTCGCCTTGCTCCAAGCAGTGGGGATCGGCGTGTCCCGGTGGAGGGAGGATCGGCTCCCGGGCGAGCTCCGCAAACTGCCGGAATGACTCCCTGACGACCTCCACTATGCGAGGGGCAAGGAGGTCCGCATAAGTCCCGAAAACCTCCCTCAAGACCGACGCAATCTTCGGCCTTATGGCCGTGTCGACGCCCTTCTCAGCCTCCTCGGCAAAACGGAGCCTCCGATGCAGCTCGGCGAGTTGGCCCCAGAGATCCTCCCTCTCCCGCCGGAACTTCTCTTCCGCTTCTCGGCTCAAGTCATGGACATCCACAAGATTTCGCTTGAGATCATGTACTTGAGACTCGAGTTCGTCGGCACGACGGCGTTGCTGTCGAGCTTCCATGCGGGCACCTTGAAGGGCTACATCAGCCTCCCCAGCCCGGGCGCGCTCCCGATTTAGGGAATCCTCGAGGCTTCTCAATTGGGTCGCCCGGCGCTGCGCCTCAACAGCCATCGCGGTGGCCTGCAAACGAAAGGGAGGTGGATTATGCCAAGGAAGATCGAAGGGCAAGACAACTGTCCGAAAATGGCAGGAATTCGAATCTGTCGGAGGTGACCGACCAGAGAATCCGACAGTATGTCCACGGGGGACAACTCCAAGAAGGAACGGTCCCCCGGAAGGACGAAGTCCGCCACCGGCCGGCTCACCAAGGCCATGTCAAGGGGCACCGAACCCCCGGGGGATCAGCGAGGCCCGCTGAGGCGCTCGGCAGGACGCAGACAGCCCCCGAGACCGAAGGGGTGGCCGAGGGAGTATCGACGGCATGGCGGCAGCGTCGACCGTGACGGTCGGCACGATTGCCTTGCCAGGATCCGTCGGCGCGACGGCAGGAGCCGGAGAAGCTGCGCGCCTGCCTTTCTTCCGCGACTTCTTCCCGTTGGGGGTCAGCGGTAACAGGGGGAGAGCGCTTGCGACTCCCACCCGCGGACGGCCGAGGAGCCGATCCGAAACCCTCAATAAGGAGGGGGTCGACCCCAGTGACTTCTCCTCGGGGGACCCGAGGCGACCCGTGGGGGAGACTTGGCCTCAACCCTCCCCGAAGGAGGCTCGGACCGGCGCAACTCTTCATCTACAGAGCGGCGAGTCGCCCGTCCGGAAGAGCTCCCACGGCCCCGGCGAGATCCTAGCCGAATGAGCTCGTCAACATCGTGGGTGAATTCGCGGCCGGCCATCCCTGCGAGAGGAAGCGAAATCAGGGTGAGCCAGAGGTTAAACGGAAGGAAGGGAGACAACATACCGGGGGACCACAGAGTACACTTAAGAAGCAGGTCGTCCAGCAAATCCCAGACCGACCTCTCCCCAAGAGAAAGTGACGACAGGAGGCGGGCCGCGGCCCGCTCGGCCTCGGATAGGGTTACCGCCCTGTCGGTTTGTTGCGAACTCCCCCATCCTGTCAAGATCACTGAGACCCGGGGAAAGACAACGAAAACAAAGCTAGAGTCCCAATTCCCCAACCAAGGGGGCAGACCGAGCAGACACACCCGCCCCACGCGGGCTCGGAGGTGCAGCCAAGATCCGAGGCCTACCGACTGGATCCGGTAA
The DNA here is from genome assembly GCA_030789695.1 of Scilla litardierei. Taxonomy (NCBI): domain Eukaryota; kingdom Viridiplantae; phylum Streptophyta; class Magnoliopsida; order Asparagales; family Asparagaceae; genus Scilla; species Scilla litardierei. Next base: position 12,988 of record JAULAV010001246.1, read on the forward strand.
AAGTGAAAGAGGAGGGGGAGAGACGGCTCCAGGCCGTGAGTGATACAAAGCATAATGAACCAGGTCAGCACCGCGACAGAGGATGGCGTTAGCTGGCACATGGCGACTTTCAAGGAATCCATGAATTGAATGATAAAAGGGTGGAGGGGGAAGCGGAGCCCCAGATGGAACATCTCGACGTAGACGCCGACCTCGTTACTCCGCGGGAAGCAGATCCGCTCGTCTCCAAAGGGAATCCGGATGTCATAGGGATGACATAGGTACCTCTCCCGTATTTCCCTACTGACTAAGAAAGGGGCCATAGATGACGACCGAAGGATCAATGGAGGGATGCCTAATCGCTCGGAGGACGAGGCCACATCGTCCCCAACGGGATCCGGAAAAAGTTTTCCTTTCCCTTTATCCGGGACCCCCGGGGGCGGCGAAGGAGCTTTGAGCCTCGAAGGATGGGCACGATCGGGACCAGGCGTCGGTCCGCCAGGACGTGTATCACCTATTCTAAGCATGGCCATAAGCCCGAGTTAAATAGTGGAAGAATTACCTTGATAAAGAGCTGGGAAGAAGGCAGATGTCGGGAAGAAGAAGCTGGCAGAACGGAGATCAAGAAGGAATGAGCGCGAAAGAGTTGAAGCCCGAGGGATTGGAACGTATATATAGAGGACGATGGTGGGATCTGAACCGTCAAGGGAGAGCGCGTGGCGACATCAAAACGACGGCGATGCTTCGAAAACTGCACCAACGGAAGTTCAAACGGAGCGGTACTAATGACATTCATTTAATAGCGGAACCTCGACTGACGCACCCGCCGGATCATGAAAGGGTCACATCACCCGAACCGAACCGACGGAAGCCGAACGGTCCGGGCGATGTGGGCAATTGTTACGACTAATATGGACCAGCCCGAATTACAGCGGCCCACGGCCCGACCTCAAAGGAGAAGCCCACTGGAGAAGACGGGCCTGCCCGAAGGGGGCCCACGGACGGGGCTGAAGGCTCAGCCACTTCGCCCTCGGGGACACCCGACTAGCCCCCATTCGGCCGGATTAACCGCCCCTCTGAATCCGCGATCCCATGATGGCCATTAACGGACCCGTTAATGGGCCACCCCTCCACCACGCGCGAGTGGGAGGAGGCGGAGGCGGATCGTGGGGACGTGAAAGGAGGCAGGACGTGGGGCAATCACGAAAGACCCTATAAGGGGAAGGCCAGGACGACGGAGAAGGGGATCGAGACTCAGGTAATCAACAGAGAGGTACTCCATCAACGACCTAGGCATTCGCCACTCCATTTCCTCCCTCCCCCCAAACTCGCGCCGCCTGGGTTGACGTTCCGGCTTCCTAACAAGCCGGATCTCCCCCGCCGAGTATCCTTTCAGACCTTGATCTGACTTAGGCATCAGAGGGGATTTGGTCGGAACCTAGGTCCGGCCTCCCTGACGAGTTTCCTCATCTGTCCAGGTAGAAGATATCCGAGGCGCCGAGGCTGCCCCTCAGCGTCGGTCGGTTACCCCCGTCGCAGTCGTCAGGTGGACGGCTGCTCAGGCATCATCCCACTTGCAAGGCGCCGAGGCTACCCCTCGACGCGGATCCGACCGAGTCCAAGCGCGACCCAGCCGAGGCCGAGCGCGACTTACCGAGCCGAGGCTTCTCCTCAGCTCTCCCACGCCGAGAACAGGAGGGCTCGGCGATCCCAAGGGACCCCCAAGTCGGCCACTTGAACACGTTGACCACACAGCAGACGGTCAACGAACTGTGGTGAGAAAACACCCGTAAACACATAACAATCTTATTGTTTTCGTGCCTCCATTTGTGCCATGAGGATGTGAGCATGATGGGGGTTATCCCAGAATTCCAGGATCCATACACTATATGGTTTGTTGGCACATCATGCCATTGGCCAACCTCGTTCCATTTTCAGCCACAGTTTAGGGTCTAGGGCTAAGGCTAAGGCTTCAGGTTTTAAGGGAATGACACAGACAATCTCCTATGTCTACAGTCATGAGCTCAAGTTTTGAGGTGCATCCAAGGTTTCATTCTTCGGGGAAAAGAACAAGAGAGATGGGTTAGTAGTCAAACTGATTTGACTAGTTTTTCCTAAAATCGGAAACCAACAAGGGAGATGGGTTAGAACTAGGTGCACCCGTTAGCCCAATAAGTCCAACATTACACATGCTAACTAGCCCGAACTTTTCTGGTAAGCCCCTTCAATGTGAACACATGAGACACCCTGTTCACACCTATTTTGCCTTCAAGTCTACAGCCCAAAGTCATGGGCCCTCAATTTCGGTGAGATCTCTCACTTTAATGCTCCAAGGGTCCAAAGCTTTTTCTGTCTTATATCCAAATGCAATGGGCCCCACTAGATTCATCTCGAAGGTCCTGACGTCTTTGAGTGGACTTTTATTTTGTTTCAATCGAAGACTCAAATTGTGGCCATCGTCCGCGTCTTGGTCCACTCGAAGACCAAAAGAGCGGAAGAATTCCCATTTGGGGGGAAGCAAGGTATGCTAACACGTGGCATTTGACCCCGAATGATCTCGTCCCCACTGCCCTTGAATTTAGGTTTAGACATCAAAATGTTTGAGAATTGCTAAATGCACCTCAAAAGATGCACCCAGCTTTGCTAATTAGAGAAGGGAGAGAACGTGATTTTAATTTTTGAGATGACACATTTACTTTTTAAGGAAATATTAAGTACATGTAGGGGTGTGCATGGGTACAGGGTACCCAGATACCCGATCGGAACCTACCCGAACGAGTAGGTTCTGGGTAGATAGTTATTGGTTCCGGGTAGGTTCCGGGTAGGAAAATTAGGAACCGACGGGTATCGGGTCCGGTTCCGGTTTCCATTTATAGGGAACGGGTACCCGGAACTGGAACCGATATTTTATATATTTAATTTTTTATATATTATAATATTAATGATCAAAATATATAAGAGTGATCCACCCTGGATGTATCTAATTTGAACTTATAATATTAGGGAGTACAACTTGCATCCTGAAGTTCTGAGCAACGCGTAAGTTCATTAAACAATGCATTTGAATCAAAGATCATATTGTTCTCTTATGCGTTCAAAAGAGCAGTAGATGTAAACGTGAATCATTCTTCCATATGTCTAGCTTTATCTAGTAGAAATGACTGATCAGTATACATTTATCACTGAAAAAAGAGACTAGAGACAATATTTTACTTCCAGATTGATCTTTATTCATGTGTATTTGAGGTAATTGTCATGCACAGATCATTTGGAAATCATTGTTCGTAATGCGTCACAAATTAGAATTTTTTTACAGGGTACCCGGAACCTACCCGGAACCATAGGGTCCGGATAGGGTTCGGGTATATGGTCCAACTGGGTAGGTTCCGGGTCCAAATTTTAGGAACCGGTCTCTTACCGGGTAGGGTCTACGTAACATAAAAAAACAGGGTAACCGGACCCGCACACCCCTAAGTACATGCACCTCATTCTTTGAGGTGCATGCAGCATTTCTCAAATGTTTACTGTAATGTACCATACAACCTGCATGTCCAAAAATAATGAAATTTCAGATTTTCAACGATGATAGACGAAAATGTTGACTGTTAATACATATTTAATATAAAGTTTCAGATTTTCACACATTGTTATTCATAAAATATCGCAGTCTCCTCTTGTACTTAGGTACGCTAATTACGTTTCCGCGTACAACATTGAACATTGATTTCTTTGGAGGTGACGTGGCATATGGCGTCAGCACATCGCCTCACTTTTGCCCCCCAGCAAGTAAATTAAATAGGTATCTGCTACATACACCCCTAGGAATAGGGGTGTACATAGTAGTTAGTGCCTAATTGTTACTAAAATAGGAATATAGGAGAGGTTGAAATAATAAATCAAATTGTAATTTTTCCAAATTTGGAAAAGATACCACCATACACCCCTATGAGTAGGGGTGTAGGTAGCATTTTCCATTAAATATGGTATATTATGACGTGTAGCATCGTCAACTTTTCTACGGATATATCTGAACCCAAAGAAAAATCAGCAATTGACTGAAGAAAAATATTTCAAATGATTGGGAAAATGATTTGCAAATATTTATAATTATATCTCTAATGAAGTAGCCCACACGTCACCCGTTTTACTTCTTTTTTTCTTTTTTTTAAATTCATGCTGATATGTGACATCGAATATAATTTATGAGATGATAAACGAATAAAAAAGAGTGATAAAAGAGGTCTAGTTCATTTATTCCAAGTTCAAAAATTGGCCAACAATACGTTTCATACTCTTCAACTAGGTGTTTCTTATGTCCATTACACTCTATTAAAGTAATTCTACGCGGGGGGCCTCCGTTTCTTTGGATTCTAAAACTAGAAAAATGAGAATCAGGTGGCCAAGGATGGGATTAAGACCGGCCGGCTCATGCTATATCTTCGCTAGTTTATCGTTCTGAGAAGCCAGCTCTGACGTGACGTCATGTAGACGCATATAATCTAGATTCCCTCACTCGAAAGAAAGCTCCAAAGAAGAGAGAATAATCTTTTAACTAACATATGGATCCAACGACTCTTGTAACACAAGCTCTTTGAGGCCATCTAGGCTGCATGTGGACCAAAGAATTAAGGATGGGGTTGAGGACGTACCTATCAAACTCTCCCCCAATCCCAACTTTGGGACTCCTTGGGGATCCCGTTCACTCTGCATGCGATCGGATTAACTTGTCTCGGAATGGAGTCGACAAGTGTGGGTTGAGTTTCTGATTGGGACCAGCCAAGATGGGCATCCATCAAGTCGGCTAGCGCTTTTTTATGCGAGAGACAAATACACGTTTGAATTTTATAAAGTGCCAGTTATTCTGTTCCTAGTTCCTCCTTGATGTGATGGAGATGTTCAAATGCGTTTCAAGAGCATTATCATTGATTCTGTGAGAGGCTCGTCTTTTGATGCGATCGCAAGTATCAGTGGCATTTTCGTAATATTCTGTAGTAGTTGCAAGCTTGTAATTTCAGGCATCGAGGGCGTTATTGTAATTCTGGGAAGACATCCATTATAATTAGATGGCGGCTAGAGTTAAGGGGGCATACTGAATTTTGTGAAAAAGAATTACAAGGAGGATGATAGAACCATACTTAGTGGAGAGTTAGGCTTTTCTCTCAATTTGAGAGCTGGGAAAGTGGCCTCATCTTGAAAGAGGTCAACTATCTTCATATTTTTCTTTGATTTCCAATAAAAATCATTTGTTTTTTCCCACATCCACTACAAAACCCTAAATTTCTCTTCAATTCTCATTCAGATCGTTTCAAATTGGTATTAGATCACTGATCCCGATGGCAACGACAAGAAAGGTAGAAGCTTTAAAGGAGAATTCGATGCTGAAGTGGAAGGATTGAAGCTAATGATTAAGGAGATGAGAACGTATATCGTCTCAATCGAATCTGGAGTGAAGGCATTGGAAGCAAGGACGAACGCATCGTTAGAAGCCCTCATGCAAGTAGCACAACAAATCTCGCAACAAATCGCAAAGATGCAAGAGGTGAAGAAGTCAGAGCTGGACAAGGATGAGGACATCAACTCAGATGGCGAAAGGTTAGGAGAAAGTTAAAGAATTTTTAGAAGGAATTCTATCAATGTTGCAAATCGGAGTCCGATGATGCTACAGAAGAACCCACGAGGGGCGGCAACCCTGCGCACCCTCGCCCGGGGCACCATGGCCCCAGGGCAAGCTGCCCCAGGAGGCCCACCCTAGAGACTACCAGGGCCTTGGCGAGGCTCGACAAGGCCGTCTGTGCCCTCGTGACCCTCGGGTGGCCTGCCAGGAGGCGGGTGACCCCACAGCTACTGTCGGGGGGTTGTCGTTGATCTGGAAGACTTACAAAGGCTCCATGGCCCTTAGTTTGCTGGAGAAACACCTCACGACCAGTTCCAGACTATAAGGAGTTTGGCGATGACCAAACGATGTTTCAGACTATGAAGAGGATGTATGAGACACTGATTGGGGTGATGACGATTGGGAGGATGACGATGGAGTTGGAGCTAGGTTTAGGGAGTTTGATACACCAAGAGACCCCTTTCGGTAATTACATCATGGCCAGCACATGGGAAGAGCAGGACAAGGAGTTTTCGGCACTGAAAGCATAGTCTGAAAATTAAAGATGCTGATCTTTGAATGTGAGTACCCGTATGGATGGATTTACCAGGTGGAGAAATATTTTGCGATGACCTGCTTGTCAGAGGAGGAGAAATTGGAGGCAGTTGGAATATGTCGGTAGGGAGAACCTTTATCCTGGCATCGGCCTGTGAGTTCATGGAAGGAATTCAAGGACTAACTGCTTCTCAGATTTCACGACACTTAGGGAGGAAATCTATATGAGCAGCTCTTTGGCCTCAGGCAAGAAGGAACAGTCAGAGAATAAAGAAGTTTGAAATGATCTCGGGCTGAGTGCGGGGATTGTCTAAGTAGTCACCAGAGGAGAGCTTCACGAAAAGGCTTAAAGCAAACATCCGTACCAAGCTTCGTATACAAAGATCGAGAGGGCTGCTTGACATAATGAAGCTGGCCTAGATGGTATAGGGTTGGCACATAGAGGAGCGAGATGCTAAGGGTGCAATGAGCGGGGTTACATTCTGTACTAATGTTGTAACGAAGATACAGAAGTCACAGACTGCAGGGGGGTCTAGATGAGTCAGGAGAGGAACTGCGAGCCTTGAACTGACCGCATGTTCAAGCGTATCACCGAGGCCAAGATCCAAAATAAACACAAATATGGAATATGCTTTTGATGTGACGAGAAGTTCACGCCAGAACACCATTGCTGGAACCGCGCTATTCAGATTTTGATGGTCGGAGATGAAGAATGCATAGTAGTTGAGGAAAAGGAACCAGGATACGAGCACCCTCATTTTGGAGTAGCATGCGTCATGGATTTCATGACACCATCTTGAGGACAATGCGGTTCTTTGCGGTGGAGTAATGATGTGATCGCAAGCACCAATGGTATGTTCGTAATATTCTGTAGCAATGGCAAACTTGTAATTTTGGGCTTCGAGAGTATTTTTGTGATTTCTATAATTCTGGAGAAAACATCCATTATAATTAGATGGCAACTAGGATTAGTGGGCATGTTGAATTTTGTGAAGAAGAATAAATAGGGGGTTGATAGAACCCTAGTTTATGGAGAATTATTCTTTTCTCTCTAATTTAAGAGCTAGGAGAGAGCGGCCTCCTTTCAAAAGAGGTCAAGTATCTTGTTATTTTCAAAGATTTAATGTGTTAAGTTGCATTTAGATCCATACGGACTCTCTGTTTAGAGGGTGTGAGTGTAATTTATCACCTACATTTGGACTGGAAAGTATGAGATTTTAATTGGCTTTTCTTGCTCCTACCGAAGTTGGGACTTCAAACAACATTTAAATGTTACCATGGCTTCTAGATGCACTTGCATGATCATTTGAGGACAAAACAAGAATAAAATCAAAGTTTTACAGGTAGAGGGTTGTTAATGTGAGAGGCTCAAATTCAACAGTTGACCAAGCAGCACATGTGCCTGAATTTAGGCCAACAATCTATAAAGAGGTTATGAATCTCTCTCTCTTTATTATAATACATTCAGATATATGTTAGGTTTTACCAACCAAAAAAAAAAAATCTTTGTTATGTATACAGCCTACCAATATCCAACCCTGCAGTCAAGCCCAAATAATTTGGTTGTTTGGAAGTTAGGTTAGTAAACTAAGATGGCAGTAGCTTGGGGAGCCAACATCTTGTGGCATTGATCAGTCTTGCATCCTCTCCAAATTTCATTGGCAAAATTGTTTGTTTTGGTCAATTTAGGGCATAATTTATATCTGTATTTTTCAAAAGAAAAATATAAAAACGCCACCGTTCTGAATATAGAAAAATGTATATGCATCGTCAACGCAGGAAAAATTCTTACACCTATGCGTATATACGTGATGTTTATTTATTTTAAAAAAAATTTGGCCGTTGATCTGCACATCATGAATAATCAACATACCGAAAATCAAGTGAATTCAACATTATTTGACCATAGATCTGATTGTTACAAGTTCTATGATTTTAGAGAGAGAGAGAGAGAGAGAGAGAGAGCTTTTAGTAGTGATTCAATTGAGAATCATATTCGCCCAGAGTTCACCCATATTTGGTGTTTTAAGATTTTTAGTATTTGCACAATAATATCAAATTATCAAAATTTAAAAATGTATCGGAAAATATTGGATATGTGTTGCCAGCACAGGAAATTTCTGTGTTGACAACGTATATCAAGTTTAATCTTTAATATATATGTAGCATAAATTTAATTTCCGTATACAAGAAATATCTACCACATATCATGTGCTGGTACACGTGTGTTACGACCTAAAGATCGTAGGAGTCCGACTCCCGCCCGGATCCGCTAACATACCCCATTAACTCACCTTTTCACAAGAGGGCCGCCGCCCCGAAAATCCGGGGCAATATGAAGAAGGGCGCGCCTGGCAGCGTTCCCCGAACCGGCCGAGGCGAACAACCACAGCCGCTCGACCCACCGGGGGGTAGCGCGCTTGGGGACGCTGGGGTGGCTAGGCCGGGCCTATTGACAGGCATGGACGTATCCTTCCGTACCGGCGAACCAGGGCCCATGACCGATCGGGGGGTGCGGCCAGGCCGGACAACTCCCGATCGGAACGACCCGCCCGATTCCCACGAACCGCGGTGCCTAGAGTGACAGCCCGACCTTTAGTTCGTCGCTAACGACAAACAACCTGGGATAAGAACACGACTGACACATACGTCACCCGACCGACTGACAAAGCACCCCCTGGCAGCTGAACCATCTGACAGTCAATGCTTTCGGCTCTGACACCCCGACAAAAGCACCCCCTGGCCGTCGCGCCGCCAGACGAAAGCAGGTCAGGCAACCCAGTTCCCGACGTCCTTATCTGGAATTTCCGCTGACGACCGAGCCAGCTCAGCACATCCAGTCAGCATGCCAGGTCAGCTCCGCCTAGTCATCACCCGTCAGGTATAAATACCCCCTCTCCTCTTACGGAGAGGGGGTTGGAGAATTCTCTCTCATTTTATTACTCACACACGAGAGCAAAGGTCTTCCATATCTTTGTTCTCCCACCTATAGCTCGTCACGCGCGGCGGACACACCGTTAGTCCGACCGGCGTGCCTAGCCCCCATTTTAAGCCCTATTACTGACTTAGGCATCGGAGGGGCTAAGGGTTGAACCCCAACCCTGCCCTTCTGACGAGTTGTTCGTGCTGCAGGAGAGCTCACCCCTTGACCAAAGTCAGCGTCAGCCCCCTGCCGTCCAACCCTCCTCAGCTGCATCCGGCGAGATTCGACCCCGTGAGCGCCACCGGCAGCAGATCCAACTTCTTCACCCCACTAATCACTTGTAAAACAGCCTACCTAAACCCTCTTCTCCATATAACCATCGTGCCCTTGGTTCCCTATAATACAAATTCATTGTACGCGAGTTCCACCTCGTAACAATTGGCGCCGTCTGTGGGAACGAAGGGTCACACCCATGTTAGACTCCATGCCGATCTCGCGGAACCCTGACCACGGCAAAGATCTCGTGGGTCAGGAACCGCTCTCCCTACAAATCACCCCGGCGTCCGACCCCCTTCTGGGGACGGGCACCGGAACTGAACCTACTTCGGCCCACGCCGTCCTGAAGAGCTTCGAGGCCGTCACTCAGGCCAGGGGAGACTATCAGACGGTTGGAACGGAGCCTCCACCCGGCCCCTCAGAGCCCCAGAACGTGAGGCGGAACCTCCACCTTTAGTTCGAGGAAGAGGGGGAGAACAGGGGGCTCACGGAGGAGGTTGCGGCCCAGCAAAGGCTCCTGGAAGAGGAGATGGAAGTTGCGCGGCGGTGGAGGCGCCTGGGAGAGGCAGCCGCCGCGCAAAGGCGTTTGGACGAAGCGGCAGAGACCGCCCGAAGGGCCTACCAGAATGAAGAGGCCGCTCGCCGCCAACTCCGCCTCATCGTCGCGGAGCGCGAGAGGCTAAGGAGAGAAAATAGGAGCAACCGAGAAATCCTGGACGAGACGGCGACGGGTCGGCGGCTCGGGGACGGGCGGGACCTGTTGCTGACCAGATCCCCACCAGGAGGAGGCAGCCCGCCTCGCCTGCACCACCCCTCCGATTCCCAGCACGAGGAAGTCGTTTGTCGGCAACTACGCTTCCTCACCGCCGAGCGCGAAAGGCTCCTTCGGGAGAATCAAGAACGGATGGAGGCCCGAGGAGAGCTGGCCGGGAGGCGCTGGCGCTGGGAGAACCGTAGCCCGCAACCCGTCGAGTCCTCGGCCCAGGGAAGGAGCCCCGCCAGAAGACCGTCGGGATACTCCCCGGGGACGGAGGACCGTCGGCGGACGAGGCGCGACCGTAGCCAGACCCCCGAATGGAGGAGAGGGGATGCGCCAGGCCGCCCTACCTATCCGGAGGAGGCCACGCCACTTGCACGGTGGATCACGTCCGCCCCAAGGCCCATAAGGTTCAAACCCCCTCACTTGGCCACGTACAATGGGAGAGGCGACCCCCTCACGCACGTCCAGCAATACCGGGGGCGATGTGAAGGATCCTGTCCAAAACAAAGTTAGGATCGATAATTAAAGTGGAGACTTACGCTTGCGTATGCGGAACGATAGTCTCGGAACTTTGCCTTCGGATTCGCCACGACGGATCGAGTCTTCTCACGAACGGAGTAAGGCTACTAATCCACAATCTAAATCTCTATTTTAGATTAAGAACTTGGAAGGAGGGAGAGGAAATATTTCTGCAGAGCTTCGCTATGAAGAAGATGCATGCATGAATTTCATGCAAATGTGTAAGGAAAATGGCTACCCTTGGGTCTTATTTATAGCCCCCAAGGTAGTTATTTTAGGGTAAGTTGTTCCTTTGGAACAACTTAATTAAGGTGTACCATGATACATGGCACATTATAAGCTTAAGTTGTACCACATGCATGGTACAACATAAGCTTAAGATATTCCCCCTTTATTAGCCATATGTCGCATGCACTTATGCATATATAATGCGACTTTCCCGCTCATCCAGAGATCCTCTCCGCAAGGGAACAGATTCCCTTTGCACACGACTTCGTGTACGCGACGTTCGAGGTCCGTAATCCCTCGTACATCCCCCACAAGGGTGTACAAACGTCTTCCATATCCAACATCTCCCACTCACACTTGAGGGGATTGTAAGAGAACGTCTTTCCCTTAGTTCTTTCATCTATCATACCGAGAAATAGACCGTGCGACCGTCATGCGCGTAGAGTCTGTTGTTGTGCACTTGTTAGAGATACACAACGACCTCGAAGGTGCAAAGTTGAGTAGTTCAACGCATGCTTTACCCTAGATTATTTCTTCACATTTCTAATACTTTATATTCAACAATTGAATCCCATCTGGATTACAATTGGCTGGCCAGCTTTGAATCATTAAAGTCCAAATGTGAATATGAAATCAATCTTCCTCTTCTTGCGAACCTTCTGATCTTGACTTGATTCGCTTTTCTAACGTGCCCCGCCGAGCCGAATTACCATAGCCCATTAGCAACACGCTAAGATAGCGATCATCTCGTCAAATCTAAAGGAACCAATTGGAGTCCTTGAGGGTAAGAGTTAAGACCCGTATGGCCTTTGAGTCTCACATAATAGCAAACACTATTGCTACTAACTCAGTGGTCGAAATGCATACGTGGTATGAACACGTACTACAACATCACTCCTTTCCCAGGGAGAGTATGTCTTAATGATGTTGTACGGATGAAAGATCAGACACCACAGTGCCTATCTTTTTGAGTCCCCTTACTACTCGTGAAATATTCACGGACTCTCATCCTGCATAAGACAGATAGGATTTTAAAAAAAAAATCCAATGAGATCTTTATATCCTTGTGATACAGATCTCAGATCTTTTGTAAGCATCCGTATGATGCAGATCTTTTATTCGACTATCTTGTTTAAGTCATGACTCTAAATCATTTGTCTAATGATTTTGACTTTAAACTAGTCTCATCTCTATCTTATCCATCTGATAAGATAAGGCGGTTGCTCATGTGAGAGAGCCAACCTTAATCTGTCCGACATACACACAATAAAATAGCTGAGACTCAAACACAAATGTACATGAAATCATTTGTAAGAAACTTTGTATGCAAATTAAATTTTGATCTTCTATAGACATGGGAAATATTACATGATACAGCTCAGCTCCTACGCATTCCCATAGATGATAAGTGTTTGAAAAACACATCTCTGGGGATCGCCTTAGTAAGGGGATCCGCTATCATCTCATGCGTGGATATGTATCATATGTCTACTTCCTTCCGTTTGTCATAATCCTTTGCAAACTTGAATCGAATGTCAATGTGTTTGGTCTTACAATGAAATTTAGGATCTTTGACATAGGCAATCGAAGCTTGACTATCACTGTATATTGGAACAGTGCTTGAGTCAAGGGCATTCGTCAGCCTGTCTAAGAATTTCCTAAGCCAAACAGCTTCTTGGACCGCCATGCTGAATGCTACGAACTCGGCTTCCATGGTTGATAGAGCGATGCAGGTTTGTTTCTTGCTGCTCCAGGATATTGCACCATTCCCGAGTAAGAAAACAAAGCCTGAGGTAGATCTTCGCTCGTCGAGATCACCTGCCCAATCAGCATCGGTATAGCCTTCGAGTCTCAAGGTATTGCCTTGATAGCATAACGCATAGTCCGCAGTCCCTTTGAGGTATCTTAATATCCTCTTCACCGCTTTCCAGTGTGCCTGCCCTGGGTTGGATTGGTAACGGCTTACCATACCAACAGCATAGCAAATGTCGGGTCTGGTACACATCATGGCGTACATCAGACTCCCGACAGCACTGGAGTATGGAACTTTTTCCATAGCTTTCTTTTCTTTTGGATCTTTGGGACACATCTCCAAACATAGACCCTCGCCTTTGCTTATTGGAGTATCAATTGGCTTGCAGTCCTGCATATTAAACCGTTCTAAAACTTTCTTTATATATGTCTCTTGAGAGAGAGAAAGAAGTTTCTTGGAACGATTCCTTGAGATCTTAACCCCAAGGATATATGCAGCTTCACCCATGTCTTTCATCTCAAAGACGGATGAAAGCCAAGCTTTGATATCCAATATAAGACGCTTATCATTTCCGGCTATAAGTATGTCATCTACATAAAGAGACATAATTACATACTTGTTTTTAATCCTCTTAATATATACGCAGTTGTCTTCGTCGAGCATGGAGAAACCATACGACAAAACGACTTCTTGAAAGCGCATATACCACTGCCTTGAGGATTGTTTAAGACCATATATGGATTTACGAAGTTTACAAACCTTATGTTTGTTTTCTTCTTGTACGAACCCGTTTGGTTGTTCCATGTAGATCTCCTCATCTAGTTCTCCGTTAAGAAAAGCAGTCTTTACATCCATCTGATGTAACTCGAGGTCCAAACAAGCCACCATTGCCAGAATTAAGCGAATGGAGGTAAAACGCACGATAGGAGAGAAAGTCTCTTCGTAGTCTATTCCTTCCTGTTGCGTGAAACCTTTCGCAACAAGGCGAGCTTTATATTTCTCGATGGAGCCATCAGCCTTATGCTTGATTTTGAGAACCCACTTGTTCCCAATGGCTCTACGTCCCTTAGGTAAATTAACCAAGTCCCAGACTTGGTTTGTTTTCATGGATTGAAGTTCTTCTTCCATTGCCGCTATCCATTTATCTTTAGCAGGGCATGTGACGGCCTGTTTGAAATTTGCAGGTTCGTCATCATCTTGTAGTAATGTCATGAATGTTTGAGGAAATTCATCCTCAAATCTCAGAGGTGTTAGCCTTGTTCGATTACTACGTCTTGTTTGAGTTTGATCACTCCCACTTGGAATGACATCACTCCCACTTGGAATAACATCACTCCCACTCGGATTAGGATTGGTATCGTTCGGATCATCCATTGGTGAAGTTTGAAACGTATTTTCTTCTTCACCAAGAATTCTCCCACTCGAACGTTCCGATCCTTCTTGATCCCAAGTCTCAAACAAGGATAAGTCTTGACTTATCTCACCCTGTCTTGGAAACTCTTTTTCCAAGAAGACAACATCCCTCGATTCGAAATCTATTAGACCCCCATTGTCCTCTTGACCGACGAAAGCATATCCTTTGGAGTTTTCAGCGTATCGGATGAAGATACACTTCCTCCCACGTGACCCAAGTTTGCCATATTTGTGAGAGGATAAATGTGCGTAAGATGCACAACCCCAAGGTTTTAGAATGCTTAAGTCTGGAGTTCTATTGTTCCACAACTCATAAGGAGTAGAACTTACCGACTTCGAGGGTACACGGTTTAAGATGAATGCTGCCGTTAATAATGCGTCACCCCAAAAGGTGATAGGCAAATTTGCCTGAGACATCATTGAACGGACCATTTCCATCAATGTCCTATTTCTTCTTTCCGCAACACCGTTTTGTTGCGGAGTGTAAGGCATAGTTACCTGATGTACTATGCCTTTTTCATCACAAAGTTCCTTAAAACTTATTGATTGATATTCACCGCCCCTATCGGTTCGCAAAACCTTAATCTTGCGATCTAATTGATTCTCCACTAAACTCATATAGTTTTTAAAGCAAGCCAAAGCTTCACTTTTGTGGGATATCAAATAGATATGTCCGAAACGGGTGAAGTCATCAATGAATGTGATGAAATAGGACTTCCCGTGTCTTGTCTTAACATTCATTGGACCGCAAATGTCCGAATGGATAAGCTGTAATGGAACTTCGGCCCTTGTGCCAGTTCCAAACGACTTGCGACAAGTTTTCCCTACAAGACAATGTTCGCAAGTTGACATTTCAACTTTTGAAACATTAGATAGCAAGCCACTTTTGGCAAGTCTATCCATTCTAGTTGGTCCAATATGACCAAGTCTTGCATGCCAACAAATGATCTCAGACTCAGAGTTAGAAGCATTTGTCAAATGGAAACTTTCATTAATGGAAGAAGAAACATCATACATTGTATTTAAAACAATTAATCCATTACAAACATTACCAGAACCAATCAAAGAATTATTACAAACAAGGTCAACACATTGTTTATAGAACCTCCACTCATAATCTAAAGACATTAACATGACCACGGAAACGATATTCCTTCTAATATCTGGAGCAAAGAGGACGTCGTGCAATAATAAAGTCCGGTCGTTGTCGAGAACTAGCTTGCATGTTCCAACGCCTTTGACTTCAACACGTGTGTTGTTGCCGACGTATATCCACTTTGTTCCTTGAGTTATCTTTCGATACTCTACGAAGAACCTTCTGTCCTTCGCAACGTGGTCTGTGGCCCCTGAATCAATCAACCAAAAATAGTTAGATTCAGCAAGAAACATGGAACTAGAAACACATATGTAACTAGCCCTACAAGTTACCTTGTCACTTCCATCCGTACACTTACGGGCGAAGTGACCGTACTTGTTTCACTTAAAGCACTTGATCTTCTTCAAGTTTTTCTTCTTTGAGTGCACATTCTTTTGCCACCTTTTGTTCTTAGTCTTCTTTGAGGTTTCCGGTTCTTGCTTTCGTTCGTTCACAAACCTTAAGCGTTTCCGCTTATTTCCTCCATGTGAGGAACTAGCGGCCACGTGCACTTCTGCACTTGGTTTTGCGGCTTGAATCCGCTCTTCCTCGAGTTCGAGATGTTTCGAAACATCGCTTAAAGTTTTAATGCACTCATTATGAGTGAGGTGCATCTTCATGTTATCCCAGCTATCTGGGAGTGAACGAATGACTGCTTGGATCTGCTGTTCATCAGACAGCGTAACACCCGCATCCTTTAATTCAGATATTAGATTCGCCATGTGGCGGAGATGCTTTTTCAAAGAATGATCTCGCCGCATCTTGTACGAATCAAATTGAATGTTTAAGGAGCGGAGTTTGGTAACCGAAGTTCCACCAAACTTTACTTCTAGCTCAGACCATATGTCTTTGGCTAGATCGAATTCCCGAAATAGACGCATTATGTCATTGTCCATCGCGGACAGTAACGTAATACGTGCTATTTTGTTCTTTCGAGTCCAAGTGTCATAAGCTTCCCGGTCCCTTTTGTGTTGGGCCGTATTGCCCAACTCAGGTTCTACCATTATGTTTTGGAGTGTTTCGAGCACATCTTGCTCCTCCAAAACATATTGGATCTTTATTGACCAAAGTTTATAATTGTCGCCGTTGAGCTTTTCACCTTTGTTAAGCTCTGCGACAATATTCTTAGAAGCGGTAGACATTTTCGATTCAAAAAACTGCAAAGAGAATGAAAAACACGATCAAAATTCTATGCATAAAGTTTCGATTCTTTAAACACTTGATAAGTTCCTTGGATGCGTTGAAATGTTACTCTAGAATCGAGAAGTTCACTACGTTCCCAACTACCATCTAGAAGTAACTTTCAAAGTATCCCTCTTACTTATCTTAAGTAAAAAGAAATCAGAAATAATACCCGTATGGTATTAGCAGCGGAAAATTACTTTGAAAAACACATCTTTCAAAATAGAATAGGTGAGAATTTAGCGCAAAGAATTTTAACGCAACAATTGCCAAGCCACGAGACCTGTTCTACACACCCATGGGTTAGATAACCATGGCCGGATCGTGGTAGGACTTGGAATTCTAAATTGCGCTATCCTGATTTAAGGACGGGACATAACCTATTTGAAAAACATCTTTTTCAAAAAAAAATTTGAAAGCACGTTGGCTAGTCTCCGTAGAGTAGAGCACAACGTCTCAAGTACATTGGCTAATCTCCGTAGAGTAGAGCACAATGACATGGCTAATCTCGCATGAAGTAGAGCACTATGGCTAATCTTCAAGGAGTAGAGCCCAATGAAAAACTTCATTAAAAACGTTAGTCCCGTATGAACTATTCGGCACTGTGGTTAGCCCCGTATGGACTAATCTACACATTCGTGTTTGACCAAGGCCATTTGTTACCCCGTATGGGTCATTTGGCAAGTTTGCAATCGAACCAGACCATCTGTCGGATTGGTCGACCAAAAACACAAAATTGGTCGACCAATTTTCGAAAGCAACTTCTTCCCGGTCAGGGCCTCTGCCCTGACCGGGGCTTGGCCAAAGGCCGGCCAGGGCCTCTGCCCTGGCCGGCCAGGGGGCCTGCCCCCCTCGGCCAGGGCCGGCCAGGCCCTGGCCTCCGCCAGGGACGGCCGGCCAGGCCACTGGCCGGGGCCAGGGCTCCTGCCCTGGCCTCGGCCAGGCCCTGGCCTGAGGCCAGGGCGCTGCCCTGGCCTCTTGCCAGGGCGGCCTGGCCGCTAGCCGGGGCCAGGGCTCCTGCCCTGGCCTCGGCCAGGCCCTGGCCTGAGGCCAGGGCACCGGCCCTGGCCTCTGCCAGGGCCGGCAGGCTTGCCCTGGCCACTGCCAGGGCCGGCCTGGCCACTGCCAGGGCCGGACTGGCCCTGGCAGTGGCCAGGGCGCCGGCCCTGGCCTCTGCCAGGGCCGACCTGGCCGGCAGGCCCTTGGCCAAGGCCGGCCACTGCCGGCCTGGCCTTGGCCGGCCACTGCCGGCCTGGCCATGGCCGGTCATGGCTTGGCCATGGCCGGCCATGGCCAAGGCCATTCGGCGTTGGCCGGCCATGGCCCCTTTGGCCATGGCCGGCCACCCCCTTTGAATGGGGTTGCCGCACTCATTCCTCCCCCTTGATGGGGTGGTCGCCGGTGGTTATTGGCCGTAGCCAACCCCCTCCGCATGGGGAGAGGGGGTGCATGGCCTTCATAGCCCATTTGGCCATGGTGCACATGCACCAAATTTTCCTCTTACCCGATGGAAATAACTTCCATCATCTTCCTTGATGAAGCACCCGTTCGTCGAAGAAATTAGTTATTTCTTAATGGCCGTGTGCCAAAAAATGAATAACGTACTACGTGAACGGTCGGTTCTTCCCGTCACGGAGAGTTCCTACCATATCCGTAATGATAGGAGACCCTAACGTGAAAAGAACAACCGCTGCGTTCTCTCCGTCACGAAGCGTTCCTACTATATCCGTAATAGTAGGAGACCCATTCGTGAAAAAGACAACGACTCGTTCGTAGTTTCGACGGGGCGGTGGATTGACCGGGGCGAACCCATATGGCTCTGATACCAATGAAGGATCCTTCGGATTCGCCACGACGGATCGAGTCTTCTCACGAACGGAGTAAGGCTACTAATCCACAATCTAAATCTCTATTTTAGATTAAGAACTTGGAAGGAGGGAGAGGAAATATTTCTGCAGAGCTTCGCTATGAAGAAGATGCATGCATGAATTTCATGCAAATGTGTAAGGAAAATGGCTACCCTTGGGTCTTATTTATAGCCCCCAAGGTAGTTATTTTAGGGTAAGTTGTTCCTTTGGAACAACTTAATTAAGGTGTACCATGATACATGGCACATTATAAGCTTAAGTTGTACCACATGCATGGTACAACATAAGCTTAAGATATTCCCCCTTTATTAGCCATATGTCGCATGCACTTATGCATATATAATGCGACTTTCCCGCTCATCCAGAGATCCTCTCCGCAAGGGAACAGATTCCCTTTGCACACGACTTCGTGTACGCGACGTTCGAGGTCCGTAATCCCTCGTACATCCCCCACAAGGGTGTACAAACGTCTTCCATATCCAACACGATGGAGGCGCAGGACGTGGATGAGGCGTTCCTATGCCGACATTTCTCCCAAAGCCTGAGGGACACCGCGTTGGACTGGTACTTTGGCCTGCCCGCGAGGTCCATCGAGAGCTTTGGCGAACTATCCCACAAGTTCTGCCAAGAGTTCCGGGCCGGGCGGACGAAAAAGAAGCCCTTAGACTATCTCAGCACGATAATCCAAGGGGAGGGAGAGACAACGGGAAGATACCTCCGCCGCTTTCAGGAGGAAAGACGGGCGGTGGTGACTTGCGACGATGAGGTGCTTATGCTGGCCTTCAAAACGGGGTTGCGGACTCGGAGCCTCCACAAATCCCTGCTCCGGGATCCGCCGACCGGCTACAAGGCATTAGTTGATATGGCGGAGAGGCACGCGTTGGCCGAGGAGAATCTCGGTGCCAAGGCCTTATTCCCTCCGACGAAACCCTCCCAAGGCGAACCCCGGTCACACCCACGGCCGAGGCAAGAAGAGGGGCACCGTGGTCGCGACCAGCTGGCCCGACCAAGGCGGGAATCGCTCGGGCCTCGCTCGCAAGATCGACCCGGCCCGGCGCGCGAGTTCGCTCCGGCCCCAGGGCTCCCTCGAGTCGTCCCGAGACAAGAAGGCCCCCTACGGGCGCATTACACGCGACTCAATGCCCCCATGATGGAGGTACTGGCCGCGGCGACAAGGGCCGGGTTACTGCTGGAGCCTCCCCGGGAGATGAGGACGGATCCGGTGAGGCGGGACCCCCGGAGATACTGCCGTTATCACCGGGACCACAGTCACGACACCGACCGTTGTTACGCCCTTAAAAGAGAGATCGAGCGATTGATCCAGGCGGGTCACCTGGGAAACTTCGTCGCGGGCAGGCGGGAGGCAGAAGGAGAGAGAGCCCCCCTGGAGGAGGGGGGACGGGAACCGCCGGCGAACCGCGATAAGGAGGAGCCACGCCCCCCGAGGGCGGTCATGCGAATTGAGATGATAACTGGGGGGTCTTCCTCGGCAGGGCGGGCGCTCGCAGTCCCGGGGGCCGGAGCCCAACAGGTGATGGTGGCGGGCGCCGACCGCCGACCGAAGCGAAGAAGGACACACTGACCCCCTATCACCTTTACCGAGGAGGACTGGCAGGAGGCACGGAGCCAGGACAATGACGCTCTCGTCATCGAGGCTCGGATCGGGGCGATTGACGTCGGCCGGCTCCTGGTTGACACCGGTAGCTCCTGCGACATCCTGTTCCTCTCAACGGTCGAGAGGATGGGATGGGGGCGCGCAGATCTAGAGCCCTGTGTAGGCCCTATTGCTGGATTCACCAGCCATGCGATCCCCACCGAGGGAACGATCGCCCTGCCCATGACCCTGGGGGAGGAACCGAAGGCTGTCACCAAGGAAACGCTTTTTGTCATCGTCGACGTCGCGTCGTCTTATAACGGAATCATAGGGCGTCCATATATGACGGCCATTGAGGCGCTCCCCAGCCTGCAACACCAGACGATGAAGTTCCGAACCCCGCGGGGGGTGGGACAGGTGCGGGGAGGCCGGGAGGTGCCCGGAGACCACAACCATACACCGTCCCCGCGAGGGAGCCCGAGGCAAACCCTGACGGCTCTCATCCCTGACGAGAGGGAGGACTTCTGCGACCAGCGGCCGACCCCGGCCGAGGAAGTGGAAGAGGTCCCAGTGGCCTCGGGCGAGGGGAGAACCGTCTCCATCGGGACAAAACTCCCGGCCGCTTTGAGGACGGCCCTCGTCGCCTTGCTCCGGGAAAACGCAGACATATTCGCATGTTCACCTGCCGACATGCCCGGGGTGGACCCGACGGTAATCTCCCACAGGTTGAATGCGGACCCGGAAGCCCGACCTGTTCGACAGAAGAAGAGAAGTGCGGGGGGGGGGGCGAAAAGAAGAGGGCAGCCGAGGAAGAGGTAGAGCGGCTCCTCGAAGCCAAATTTGTTCGGCCGGTGGACTACCCCGACTGGCTCGCCAACGTCGTTTTGGTGAAGAAGCCCAGTGGAAAGTGGCGCATGTGCGTCGACTTCACCGACCTCAACAAGGTATGCCCGAAGGACAGCTTCCCTCTGCCCAGGATCGACCACTTGGTGGACCAGGCGTCCGGCTATGAGTTGTTGAGCTTCATAGACGCCTTCTCGGGGTACAACCAGATACCGATGGCGGAGGGAGATGAGGAGAAGACATCTTTTTTCACCGATAAAGGCACCTTCTATTACACCAAGATGCCCTTCGGACTGAAGAACGCCGGGGCGACCTATCAACGGATGGTGGACCGAATATTCGGCCCTCAGGTGGGACGAAACTTGGAGGTCTACATCGACGACATGCTGGTAAAGAGTGGAAGGGCCCCCGACCACCTCGCCGACCTGCAGGAAACCTTCCAGAGGGTCCGCCGGTACAACCTGAGGCTAAACCCCACGAAGTGTATCTTTGGCGTGCAATCGGGAAAATTCCTGGGCTTCATGATAACGAAGCGGGGAATCGAGGTGAACCCCGACAAGGTGACGGCCCTCATCGGTATGACGGAGCCCCGGACGATCCGGGACTTGCAGCGACTGAACGGCCGGATCGCTGCTTTAGGGCGATTCCTGTCGAAATCGGCGGAGAAATCGCTCCCTTTCTTCAGGGTCTTGCGCACAGCCTTGGGCGAAGCTAAAGAACAAAGGAAGGTGATCCCGTGGGGCGACGACTGCGCGCGGGCGTTTGCGGAGCTGAGAGCATACCTACAGAGCCCACCGCTCCTCGCACTGCCGGAGGAGGGTGAACCCCTGGGGTTGTACCTGGCGACCAACGAGGAGGCCGTTAGCTCCGTCCTGATCAAGGAGGAAGGAGGGGTGCAACGCCCTGTTTACTATGCCAGCCGGATCCTCCGGGAGGCGGAGACTCGTTACAGCCCTATCGAGAAAGCCGCCTACTGCCTAATCACCACGGCCCGGAAGCTCCAACCCTACTTCCAGGCCCACCCCATAATCGTCCACACCGACATGCCCCTCGAAAAGAACCTGAAAAGGCTGGAGCGGTCGGGGAGGATGCTCAACTGGAGCGTCGAGCTCAGCGAGTTCGACATAACGTACAAAGCCCGGACGGCGATCAAGGGCCAAGCGCTGGCCGACTTCGTGGTGGAATGCACCACGGAGGTCCCGCCGGGGAGCCGGACTGAGCTCCCATCGGTGACCACGTCCCCACGGAGGACCGAGGTGGGCGAACCCTCAGCGCCCTCCCCGACGGCAGCGGGCGAATTATGGACCATCCACATCGACGGCTCCGCAACGGGCTCCGAGACAGGAGCGGGTATCGTCATTCAGACTCCTGACGGATGTTCGTTAGAATATGCCTTGCGCTTCGGCTTCCCAGCCACCAACAATGTCGCGGAGTATGAAGCCGCGGTTAACGGGTTAAAACTCGCTAGGGCGGTGGGGGCGACGAACGTATTGCTCCTAAGTGACTCCCGTCTCGTCGTCCAACAGATCCTGGGGGGCTTCGAGGCCCGAGAGGAAACAATGAAGCGATACCTGAATTGCATCCAGATCGAACTCCGCAAGTTCAAGAAAGCGGACGTCCAACACCTACCCCGCTCCAGCAACCTCCGGGCGGATGCCCTGTCTACGCTGGCTTCTTCTTCGGCGGCCGAGATCGGGAAGGCAATCTACGTGGAAACCTTATTGACGCCGACCGTTGACGAAGAAGAACTGATGTGCACGGGCGCGAGGACGTCATGGATGACCCCCATTATGAAGTACTTAGAGACGGGTGAGCTACCCGAGGAGCGGATGTTGGCAAAACAGGTGGAGAGGCGGGCCCTGTCATTCGTGCTTCTCGACGGAGTGCTGTACCGCCGCCGCCGCGCCAATTTTGACGTCATGCCCTACCTGAAATGCTTGGGCCCGGAGCAGGCTGAGCAAGTCATCCGCGAGGTACACGAAGGCTTCTGCGGAAACCACCATGGCGGGCGCACCATCACCCACAAAGTAATGCGCCAAGGATACTACTGGCCGACGATGATCCGGGACGCGGTACAGTACGTCAAGAAGTGCGAGGCATGCCAGAAGTTCTGCCGACGGACGACTGCACCCCCGGCCAACCTGATGCCCATCTTGAGCCCGATCCCCTTCGCCAAGTGGGGACTCGACATCCTAGGGCCGTTCCCAAAGGCCTCCGGGGGAAGGAAATATCTAGTCGTCGCCGTGGACTACTTCACAAAATGGGTCGAAGCAGAGCCGCTGGCGCGAATCGCGTGGACGGACATGAAGGGCTTCATCTGGCAATCCATCATATGCCGCTTCGGGATTCCCTGCATCGGTCTCATTAACATGATAATGGGAGGTCCCCCGCACCCAGAGCTATCAACCTCCCTCCAAAGCTCATACACCAGAAGGTTGATGACAGTGTCTGTGGGGCGAAAGCGCCCCAGAGATTTTATGTCGCCTATCTCCTTCTCGGATGAAGATCTGGAGGGCATCGAACTGTCGCATGATGATGCCATTGTCATCACAGCTACCATCAAGGAGATCGCCGTAAAAAGATTACTTGTCGACACCGGAAGCTCGTGCGACATACGCTTCTTCACTACGTTGGAGAGGATGAGGCTGTCATCCGTGGAGTTGACGCCTTGTTCGGGGCCCCTGGTGGGATTCACCGGGCATTCTGTCCCAATAGCAGACATCATCACCCTACAAGTAACCCTCGACACGTATCTTGGGAAAAGCTAACGACCGCGCTGAATGCTTGGGTCATTGGAGTGTAACTCCCCCACATCTTCGAATAAATAGAACCTGAACATTCACAAAAAATGAGCAACCTAGAAAAGACGTCAGTGATACAAAGAGAGATAAAGATAATAATAATAGCAGGGGGTGGGGAAAAATCTCTTTTTATTTCTTTTTTTCGCATTCTTATCAATCTAATTGTAATAAATAGATAATATGACGGAACGCCTCCCCGGCAACGTCACAATAAACTTGATCGGCCTGGAATTAACTCTGAAACGATGTCGTTTTACCGCAAGCGGATGGTATAGTGGCAAGCGGGTATCGAACACGGGAAATCGGTGCTATACTACCTATCTACTCCTAGGTCGAGTTACACTTGCGAATTTATTGGTGGATGTGGATTGTGGAGTGTCGTGATGGTGATGGATGCAAAAGTCGTGTCACTCAACGTCGCAAACAAGAAACTCTACAAATAAAGGAATAAAAGACTAGGGCGTTAGGACTCACCACTAGGATCCTCAGATATCGATGCTAGGTTAAGACTTTTACGTTGCATTGGCTTTATTAGGGATTGTCGCATCTAAGATGTGGAATTCATGGCTCTAAGCACCATGAATCTAAAGTATCGCATTAACCCTGCTCTCGTGACAAGCACACACGATACGTGCATTAAGAATCGACAATATTCATGCCACTATAGTGGTCAGAATGATCTCAACTCACGTCACTCTTGTGGGTTAGAGTTTCGATGTATTTTAGTGGCTCTCATTGACGCAATGGTGGTAGCCGTCAATTAGTAATATAGTTCATCGGTGGATTCCATCAAGACACAAGCCGGGCATGGTCGCGAGCCCTAATTGAATCCACTAACTCCCTAATTAAGTCTATATGATACACAATACGAGTTCTCCTACAAACTTTACAAGATCAACCAAAATACGTCCCTTTTTAACCAACACAACCTAAAAAAATCCTAACTTTACATCTAAACCCTAAAATCCATGGGCTAATCCATTAGCCCTAGAAAAGACTACTCATGCATCATAGCAATAGATATAATAACGATAGAAAACTTCATTGCATCCATCAAAGAGATATTCAATAAGCAATCAATAAGAAGAACTAAAATAGAATTAAAGAGAACAAAAATACTTATCTTAATACAAGGGAGGGGCCTAGGGTATAGCCTAACTCCAAAAGAAAGTCTCCACAAACTCCTAAGAAAATAAGATCCAACCCCCTTCTAATGATGGCTACAATCACTATATATAGTCCCCTCAAAACCTTAGCAAATAACCTAAGAAACCCTCTGAAATTCATGCCCAAAATCAACTCTAGCCTCAACTTAAGTTCTGGGCCCCAGCGTGCTCGGTCGAGTAGCCCCTCCTACTCGATCGAGCTACAGTAGATCAGAACTTCCTCTAAAATGCTGCTCTGTGTGATGACGACTCGGGTCGAGTAGGTGAGTTGCTCGGTCGAGTAAGTGACATGCTCGATCGAGTTGCAGGGTCCTGGGGAGAAGCTCAGAATCATCACTCTGTTTGGTGCGACTCAGGTCGAGCAGGTGACCTGCTTGGTCGAGTAGAACACATCACTTGGTCGAGTACAGATTTCAGCACTGCAGCGTCAACTTGCAGAAATTTTCTAGATTTCATCCGATCTCTGATTGGTGCTTTCTTGGCAGCGTTGAAACCGCAATGAAGTATATTATCCATAAAAAATATGAGAAAAATACTTTGCCAACTGGAATGATAGCATATTTTAAAAGAGTGAGAGGCTGTCTGAAAATCTGGGCTCTTGCCTTACTCGATCGAGTAGCCTTCGTGCTCTGTCGAGTACCCCCTACTCAGTCGAGTAGGTCGTGGCCGTTTCCATGCTAACTCTGCGTGTTTGCTCGGCCGAGTAGCTGTTGCTACTCGGTCGAGCCGCTGGAAAACTGAAGATGGCATGAGCTTCTCATCTTTTGCTCTCTTCTCATCCTTTCGTCTTCTTCTTTGGCACTTTAGGCATGTCATCATGAGTCTTCTAGGTGATCTCACGTTGTTGATCATCCCATTATCTCCAAATTGCTCCAATATCGCTCCAAATCCCTGAAATGGGCATAAACGCTCCGAAAGTCATATTGTTCCAAATAATAGCGTAAAAGCGTAGAAAATGGGGATTTGGAGGGTGAAATGCATCATTAAAATATGCAACAATTCATACAAAATAGGAGCATATCATCCCGCCTCCCTGACCAGTGAGGAGGAGCATAGCGACGAATTGGTCTTCCTGATCGTTTTCCCTGAAGACGACACCATACGTCTCTTGAGCGAGGGTGGCTGTAATAGACGGGAGGGAAGAGCGGTAGTGGGAGCTGGGAGTGTGGGACGTGGCTCGCTAGGAGGCGGGGAACCTGCTCTAGGAGAAGAGGGACCAGGGTCACCAGTCTTATTCTGCCTAGAAGCGGGCTGCCTCGAACTAGATCTAGTGCGGCTTGGAGGCATGTGTGAGCCGTGAGATGCAAAAAATTACAAAGTGCTCCGAATAAAGTAAGGAGCGAGTGTATCAAGCACGGTATGAGCGAGAAACGCCTCCCCTACAGCTCTAAATTAACGTAGGATCTCTTCCAAGCTATCCTTAAGCACATAGACCAAGATTAGAAATGAATATCAGAAATCATGGGATAAATCAAAGAAAATAGGTAATAAATAGGGTTTAATTTTGCATGGGGCTGAATGGGGCTTACGGAATGGGTAGGGGAAGAAATGGGGGAAACAGGGCGATTTGGGGGGTGACTGACGCCGATCGGCACCGGAGAAGTCGCTGATGATCGCCGAAGTGGGTGTTGCTGGAGCTGCTCGGGCACGGGACGTGGTGGCTCGGGCGAGTGGGAGCAAGGGTTCGGGCGAGTCAGAGGGAAGAATGGGGGATTTCGTCGATTTGGGGATTCGGACTCCCGAGTGTCTATTTTGAAATATATAGGGCTGTGTCGCTTTAAGTCACTCGACCGAGTGACGATCATCACTCGGTCGAGTGCCCCCCCCCCCAAAAAAAAAAAAATTGAATTGTGTTGCGTTGGTTGAGTTGGATGACTCGGCCGAGTGGGTCGAGTCACTCAGGCAAGTGACAAGTTTCACTCGATCGAGTGGCAATTAGAAACAAAGTATGAATTTTCGAATATTCTGCTACAGTCTCCTACTCGGCCAAGTAGGAATAGTCACTCGGTCGAGTGGACTAAGCTAATCGGTCGAGTAAACAGGCCTCACAGAGCAATCTTTAGAGCAATATGTGTCAAGGCTCGAGTGACAAAGTCACTCGGCCGAGTGGCATATAATTTCAAAGGGGGTTTTTGAGACTTCCCTGTACAGTACCCTACTCGGCCGAGTAGGGTCTTCACTCGGTCGAGTGAACAAGTCACTCGGCCGAGTGGGCTACTCTTTTCAGATCCAGACTCTCTGTTTTGCGACGCTTTCTATTTCTTCCTCTCCCGTTAGTTCATTCCTTCCTTTGGCATTTAAGCGCATCCCTGGAGTGCTCGCCATCGTCATGGCTATCCTCCATTCATATGGACTCCTATCATCTTCTTCCTGCAATGAAAAACATAGCATGTCGTCAGATTCTTCTTAGACTCTTGACTCTATAAACTAATAAAGATCTAAAACAAAAATGAAAGTTAAATTCAACTAAAAACTAAGATAGAACCATCGGGTTGCCTCCCGACAAGTGCTCGTTTAAGGTCTTGAGCTCGACCCCTTAAGATTTAGCGTTTAGTGAGTGATTTTCGGCGCATAGGAGATGTGCATGTCAAATTTTTCGGGGAGACCACTTGGGTTTATATGTAGCGCTTGTTCTTCTTTGGCCTCCCTAGTGTGTGCCTCCTCTCTAATGGTGTTGAGGGATGAATCCCCTAAGCTTGCGTTCTTGGTATTTTTCTTCTTTCTCGGCGATTGAGGTGTGTTTGCCGGTGGCGCTTTCTCCCTTTGCTTCACCGTAAAAAGCTTGCAAAGCTCTCTAATCCTCACGACGTCAGCATCGTTCTTTTCTTCATCGGTGAGCTTGGTCACTTCCTTGATGAGAGGATCTGGTGGTTCTCCAATTGGGGCACCATCCTCGGTATTTGGGACTTCATCAAGGATCTCCATGTGCAAGGCTCCAGTTGCATAAGGCATGGCTTCATTTATGACCTCATCAAGGAGGTCCACATATTTTGCTTCTTCCGATCAAGGCCTTTGCTTCATTGTCTTGGGAAGATGGAATTCAACCGCTATGTTGCCAACTTTGAGAGACAACGTTCCCTCCCTTATGTCTACTATGACTCCGACAGTAGCTAGGAAGGGACGCCCAAGTATAAGCGATGTGTCACGCCCCGTTCCCCAGAATACCCGATGCTTAATATTTTTTTCCAGTATTCTGAAGAGTAAGGGTGATGAGAGAGGAAAAGAAAGAGAAAGGAGAAACTGAACAAGCAGGCCACTGAGCACATGCTGGGATAGTACAAGTGAAGCTTCACAAAACATCAGAACAATCTCATAAATAACATAGATCAACAACCACACATCAAATATATATATAACAACTTTCATTAATATACATATTCCAAGTACACCACTACATATATGTACACATCACTCTCCACCTCCCGACACAGCCATGTCACACCACAACTACAGTTCACACCGGGTATTACTCCTGAAACCCAACTCCAAGTTCCCACCAACCATGATAACCCTGCTTCCTGAAAAATATAGAGGAGCACATCAATGTGTGCCCAGTAGGAACCAACTTGGGTTTGGAATTCCATTTAAGGTTATCAAATTCCAAGGCAAACAAGAGATATAGAGTATGTAACTAAGTGATGTAATGAAAATTAAACAGTTAAAACAAGGAAATCATACCTGCGGTCCAGTGTCGGGTTACTGCAAGGAAAGGGTTAGCACGAATAATAATAATATTAATAATAACAACACAAGTATTCAGGTAAGCACTATCTGATAAAACAAGTGCAAGTGCATGTGGTATGACATAGAGTCACAAAGAAGTCAGCAAGTGAAGGGGAAACGCTGCCAGCAGAAGGAGTAACATGCCAAATTCTTATTTTATTATTTTATAATTGAATTTAATTTGGAACTTGGGTAAACTGTGTGATACTAGGACCTGGACTTCACCCTAAATGTGGGGTGAAAATAGCACACGACGCAGTGGACACGGGCACTGTACGCCGGGCCTCTCACCTCCCCCGTCCCTGGTAGGAGTGAGGCTATCCACATATAACCCAACCTCCCACTCCCGGTAAAGGCGAGTGGGTGTAATATCCCCTCCACTCCCGGTAAAGGCGAGTGGGTAAGCTCCACACATCACATAATCATCTCCCAACTTCACAGTCCAGGCCGCATATCCACAATTTACTCAAATCCCACCTAAACCCGGGTTCTGCTAACTCACCCTCATTAGAGAGGACTGAGATATATCCAATTTTATAAGTTAACATCATAAGTGACACGTTATGGGTCTCAATGGCATGGATGTGCACATGTCACTTCAACTGTCCATCATCAAATATAGGGTCATGCACTCACGTGACATGCCCACTGTCACAACACATCATCCAATCACAATTTCAATGTATCCATTCCATTCGAGCCTCTAACTTTACCAATCATCAATGTTGCTCAAGGCCAACACTAATACATACACGTTTCTCAAATTACTGGGTGTTGCCTTCATTGAGGCATTTCATCGAACACATGATATGCATCAAATTCCACATGTCAATCCCATTAGCAATTTCATAGTATATCATACCAATCAACTTCCCTTTGGGTAACAACAACAATCATGAACAATTGGGGGGTAGAAATGGCAATATTACACAAACCATATCACCATGCAAAAGCTTCAGCTAGCAGAAAATGCACATGATGTCATAAAAAGTGGCTGATAACATATATTTATATATAGAATTTAGCTAAACTTTCTGAATGAAACTTATAGATATGATAGTTTTGGACATACAGATAAATTGTCATGCAAAAATATTAAGTATTTGATTTATGGTGAATTATTTAGTGGAGGGTGTCAAATCTGTTTTTCAGACAGATTTCTGGGTCTGTGTTCAAAGCCAATTTTGAGCATGTTCTAGCCAGAATTTAGACATATAGGCACTCTGATAAACTTTTAGATAATCTTCTTAAGTTTTCAACAAGACCAAGATCACAAAATTTCATTGAGTGTGCAGGTAATTAAGTCATTTCTACTGAACTGTGTCAAAGATGAGAATCAAACAGACATCCTGAAAAGTTTGAATTTTTACTCCTAATTTCAGAATTGAACATATATCAATATTTATATGATTTTTGGGTAGGCCTTCAAGATCTACAAGCACATATTTTTTTCTAAGCTCAATTTGAAGCACAGAGAACAAAATCGAAGCATGAACACACATCAAAATTTCATCTTTTCAAAGGAAGTGATGTTAGTTGTAATTTCAAAGGAATTTTCATGAAAATTAAAACATGGCATATGAATTTGAGTATTACTAATCCAAACTGATAAAACAAGAGATGGAAACATGATAAAATAGAACCCTAATTAAATTCCAAATCCAAATTATTTCCTACCTCAAAGAAGCACTTCTTCTTCTCTTCTTCTTCTTCTTCTTCTTCTTCTCCTTCTTCTTCCCTTTTTTTTCTTTTTTTTTTGTGAGGAATTTCGGCCATGCCTTGGGGAGGTGGCTGGCCATGGTGAGGAAGAGGGAGGGGGAATGGAGATTTGTGTAGAAAAGAAAAGAAAAGAAAAGAAGGGTTTAGAAGAAAGAATGGAAAAATCTATGGAATATTCACTTTTTATCCTTTTCTTCTCTTCCAAGAATGGAATATTCCATGTGGAAATGACCAAAATACCCTCCCATGTTCCAAGTATTTACAAGTTTGCCATTACTTTACACACACACAACTTGGGTATGTACACACAACAATTTAAGCCCAAATGACCGTTTTGCCCCTGACCTTTCTTAAAATTTACGGGGATTGCCATTGACCCCCAACCCCTTTCCACACTAGCATGGCTCCCCTTATACACATCCACACACATCCATGCGTGCATACAAGCATCACACACACACGTCTAATACTTCTCTGTAGTTTTGCACCAACGACGTCCTTCGCATTTCTCCCGCATTCACATGTCGCATTATCTTCCATTAGCCACGTATCACGGAGGCCAATGGGAGCTTGCCTCGCGGGACGATGACATGACAGTCAGATTTTTCGGGGTCCATCGTCATCCTCAGGTATTCTCATCACTTGAGAGTTAGAAATGAAGTGGCTTGCATTTTAATCTTAAACATCTTCTGACCATCCTCTTCCCATCGCTTTCGCCTGGGTCCCGAGCTCAACCGAACACCCAGTCGAGGATAATAAGATGACGTCTCAGAAGAACGTGGCGAGCTACATCTCAACCAGTTTGCACCCATTGAGCTCCTCCTGTCGAGCTCCTCTTGTTGAGCTGAAAATTCAACGATGAGGAGAGCGCACCGAGAGTATCGAGCGCGATGGGGTGTGGTAGGGCTGTGAAAGGAGAACCTGATCATCGAGGTGGCCCCAGACGAGCTGCCCAAAACCACTTATCCCTAAGACCACTCCCTCTACGGCGCGGCCAATCCGTCCATCGACATCGAGTTCTCCTGCCACCTTGAAGTCAACAGTAGCGGGACCTCATGGCAATCCCAACTTGACAAGAGATGGGGTTCGGAACCACTTCAAAGGCAAAATGTCGCAACTAAGCGACACACTTCTGTGTTGCGGCATACCTGTTCGGTGAAATGCCAATAACACATGCTACTGTTTTCGACAAGCACCAACTCTCTCAGAACATGCGGCCCACCATCTATTCCATGACGTAGATTCCCTTCTACTTATCACCAAAGATCTCCTCCTCATCGACCAACTCCACACCAATAGTGGTGTCTCCAAGATCATCACCCTCCCCTCTCCATCTAGAAACGAGTACTGGAGCTGGAGCGGGAGATACGATACAGACAAAAGCTGGAGCCGGAGCCGGAGCCGGAGCTAGGATCCAGACAAAAGCTGGAGCCGGAGCTGGAGCCGGAGCTAGGATCCAGACAAAAGCTGGAGCCGGAGCAAGGATCCAGACAAAAGCTGGAGCCGGAGCTGGAGCCGGAGCTAGGATCCAGACAAAAGCTGGAGCCGGAGCAAGGATCCAGACAAAATCTGGAGCCGGAGCTGGAGCCGGAGCTAGGATCCAGACAAAAGCTGGAGCCGGAGCTGGAGCCGGAGCTAGGATCCAGACAAAAGCTGGAGCCAGAGCTGGAGCCGGAGCTGGAGCCGGAGCGGGAGATACAATCCAGAAAAAGCTAGAGCTGGAGCTGGAGCTGAAGTTGGAAATGGAACTAGAGCTGTGTCTAGACGAGGCCGACCTGTCCAAGAGGAGGCCGACCACACCAGTTCAACCGACCCAGGAGGAGGCCGACCAGACGAGTCCAACCGCCTTGCCAAGTATCCGAGACTCAATGCCAAGCCACCTTATCAAGCTTACAAAGTTATCCCCACTACGACAGAGCTGTTAAACCAACCGAGCTAGAAGACCTACCTCAGTCCGAGACCGTCGACTTGCGCCGACTCGATGAAATTTTCGACGGATCGAGTTTGCCACCTTTCTGGGCAAAACCGAGCCACAGAGGGGGCAAGGATAATGTGCACCGGGAGACATCGACTACCTCCGCCTTCCAAGATCACTCAACGGCAACGGAGCAGAGACTGCTGCGATGACGCAAAATCTCCGCCTTCCAAGCAGACCAGTACAAGCTCTCCCAAACGACACTCCATCATCAACACTTCAAGATGAATCTCAAGGTTCTTGAGCATCTCAGCTTCAAGAATCTCCTGACAGGGGAGATGCTCGCCGCCGCTCGTCTCCATGACCAAACCTGAGAGATGCTCATCGCCTCAAGATGCGAGGAAAATTTTCGAGCCGAAGCACCACCGTCCGAGTCCGAGCAACCAAGCAGCTCCTCCGACCGTGGCCGTGACGAACTGGCCGAAGCACCACCGTCCGAGTTCGAGCGTCCAGACGGCTGCTCCGACCGTGCTGTTGGGTCCCCGCTTGCGAACTACTCCTGCATCCACCCGAGCTGGACGGGGTAGTGGCAGAGCGCCACCATGGAATCTTCGAAAGTGTTCACAAGGTCCTCACCTCTCCGTCGGTCGTAAGTCGAGGGGCGACTCCCCTCGCAACCGAACGAACGAATCGGTCGAAGGGCTGGGGGCAACTCCCCCGGTTGGCCGACTCACTTCTCCGTCGGCCGTAAGTTAAGGGACGACTCCCCTCACAACCGAACGAACGAATCGGTCGAAGGGCTGGGGGCAACTCCCCCGGTTGGCTGACTCACTTCTCCGTCGGCCGTAAGTCGAGGGGCGACTCCCCTCGTAACCGAACGAACAAATCGGTCGAAGGGCTGGGGCAACTCCCCCGGTTGGCCGACTCACTTCTCCGTCGGCCGTAAGTCGAGGGGCGACTCCCCTCACAACCGAACGAACGAATCAGTCGAAGGGCCGGGGGCAACTCCCCCTGTTGGCGGACTCACTTCTCCTTCGGCCGTAAGTCGAGGGGCGACTCCCCTCGCAACCGAACGAACGAATCGGTCGAAGGGCCGGGGGCAACTCCCCCGGTTGGCCGACCCACTTCTCCATCGACCGTAAGACTGTGGGCAGCCTCCCCAGCTGACCGACCAGACTCCTTCGCTGGTCGTAAGTCAAGGGGCGACTCCCCTCGCAACCGAACGAATCTCGGACCGACAATCTATCGTCACTAGTCAACTCCGCAAGACGGACCGAATTTTACAGGGAGAGCAACTTCTCCCCCCTTATACTACATCTCCCGACCTCCACCTCAACAACGGTAGAGCTCGGAAGATGGGGGCAATTGTTACGACTATTTTGACCGGGCCCAGAAGAACC
Source organism: Scilla litardierei (assembly GCA_030789695.1). NCBI lineage: Eukaryota > Viridiplantae > Streptophyta > Magnoliopsida > Asparagales > Asparagaceae > Scilla > Scilla litardierei. The sequence goes on from JAULAV010001246.1 coordinate 46,333, forward strand.
AAGTCAACTACGGCCTTGGGACCCCGGCCCAAGGATATTACGGGCGGGCCACGCTTCTCCACCCAAGACGAAGGCCCAAGAGACTGCCCACTTCCATAGTGGAGGAAATCGGGGCCCAAATCAAGGAAACATTCACCAAATATGGCAACCGCCAAGTGCCATCACTCTCGCCAATAATGGCCCGACTTAAATGGCCATCACTCCAGCCATCATGGCTCGCCAAACATGGCAACCGCCTTCATGGAGATAAACTTGCCAATCATGGCCCGCCTTCATGGCATTCATCTCTCCATAAAGCGTGGCGATTATTGGGGTCAACATTCCCCATGAGCACGCCCTCATCATGGCCCATTACTAGGGGACTCCCCTATATGAAGAGGGGGGCGACACCACCAGAGGGGGGACGATCTACAACGGAGGTATCACAAACTCCATCTTACACCTTCTTCCACCTTTACATATTTCTCCTCCATAGCTCGGCTCGAGGATCGGGGCTTGGTCTCTCCGTGAACCGAGCCCGATCCCACCGAGCATCCCTCAGACTAGATCTGACTTTGGCATCGGAGGGGATTCGGTCGGAACCAAGGTCTGACCCCCCTGACGAGCTCCTTCGTCCATTCAGGTCCAGGAGATCCTACGGCGCCGAGGCTTCCCCTCAGCGTCATCACAGCCGGAGCCGAGCGCCCTCGTCCCCATGCATGTCCGTCTCCACCACCAGAAGATAGTTGCTCTGCCGAGGCCACCCCTTGGCTAGCTGATTCGGGTTCAATATTACATATTTAACCCCCCCCCCCATTTAGCCCTATTTTGTGCTCAAGTGATGCTACATTGTTCTCTAATTCATACGCATTTTGTACACCATCAATTATTAGAGAAAACACCTTATTTGGGGATAAAATAGCAATTAACGAAGTATTTCTGCACTTTTTATATTTTTCCTAGCTTTGTCTCGATCTCACGATTCCAACGACTATTTATTTGTATTTTTCTGAGATCTGTGCTAATTATTGTGTATTTTTGAATGCAGAATACAATTTAAAAAGAGAAATACGCAGGAAATACTCTACAAATACGAAAATACGTGCT
>JAULAV010001247.1:0-45980 GCA_030789695.1 Scilla litardierei
ACCCCAATACGAAGATAAGCAGGTTTTATTTATTTATCTGTTTATTTTCCAAATTAAGCAAAAGCGTAGAGACCCATCAGGAAAAATTCTGAGACCCACTCCAGAATCCTGACAAAATCATTGAAAACCTTGGAATCTCAATATAGTGGGGATTGAAATGATCAAACACCCATATGGGGTTTAAGGGAATACAGCTCAAAATATGATCAAAAAAACTAAGCAACAAAGATATAGTAGATATACAAGCACATCCAACAAAACCCAACAGACAAGAATGCATTTGGATATGTTTATAGCGAGGAAAAATCCAAAAATATAAGCAAGCGCCTGCGTAGAACAAATAAAAGGTAATTTCAGTGATGTTACCTGCTGAGACTGTTGATAATCTACTGCTGTTAGCAGAGCAAGGGATGCTTCCATGGTGTCAAAATCGGGCTTGAGCCAAATTTGCAGCTGGGGAAGTGATTTGAGGAAGCCAAAAAACAGATTGCCATTTTTTTTTGAAGAGGACACATCTCAAGAATTGTACACAGTAACGTGGAGTATTTATATACGATGATATGACCCTCCTTATGTTGGTCCCACAAAAGAGTGACTTTTTAGCATTTTCCTCTAGAATCTGATCAACCTGGATGGATGCATTCATTCCCATCTGAGATTTAGACCAGGGCAGAGGCGGACAAGGGCTTGTTCTTTTAGGTTTATTTGGGTTGTTTGTTAAAGTTGTGAATAGTGTTGGTGAAAGTGAGTATTGTGTTTTTTTAGGGTGAAAGTGGGTTGTGAATGTGGATGTTGGAATTTTTTGTGTGTCCCACACAACTTTATTGTGTTTTTTTAGGGTAAATTGCAGAAAAATATCATCACGTTTGGGCCATTTTCACGTAAATACACTGACGTTTATTTTCATCAAAATATATAACCAAACGTTTTACGACTCTTTTAAGTTGATACCCTTTTTTAATTTTCCGTCCAAAAGACAGAAATTTGGACAAATTTACCCCTGAATGTTCCTTTTATAAGTTAATACCATCACGTTTGGACCTTTTATAAGTTAATACCCTGAATTGGGTGTGTGTGTGTCTATTGGGATGGGTGGGTGCATGGGTGTGGGATGTGTGTGCGTGCACGCATTGGGGGTGTGTGTGCATGGGTGTGTGTGTGTGCGCGCGTGCATGGGGAGGGTGAGTGTCCATGGGTGGGTGGGTGTGTGCATGGTGTGTGTGCATGGGGTGGGTGAGTCTGTGGATGTGTGCATGGGTGGGCGGGTGTGGGCATGGGGTGTGTGTGCATGGGTTGTGTGTGTGTGTGTGTGCATTGGGGTGAGTTTATGCATGGGTTTGTGTGTGGGTGTGTGCGTGCATGGGGTGTGGGTGTGGGCATGGGTGAGTGTGCATGGGGCGGGTGTGTGCATTGGGTGTGTGTGCATTGGGTGTGTGTGTGTGCATTGGGTGCGTGTGTGTGCATGGGTGTGTGGGTGTGTGCATTGGGTGGGTTGGTGCATGGGGGTGGGGGTGGGCATGGGGTGGGTGTGTGTATTGGGTGGGCGTGTGCATTGGGGTGGATTAGAGCATGTGTGATCGTCTACGTTATAGTGCCCAGATTGAGCCAATACTTCAACAGGTCACACACGCGCATGCACCCACCCACCCCAAGCACATACACCCCATGCACACAACCCATGCACGCACACACACCCCATGCACACAACCCACACACCCACGCACACACGCCCACCCCCACAAAACCCCACCCCCAACCCAGGCACACACTCACCATAAGCACACACCACATATGCGCACAACCCACCAACCCACGCTGACATACCTACCCCACGCACACACACACCCAATGCCCACACACACACACCCATGCCCACACACACACACACATACACCCCTTAAGCACACACCCCCCACCCACCCCACGCGCACACACCCTCCAACCACACCCACACACCCCCATGCACACACACACCCCCCCCCCCATGCACACAACCACCCCCCCCCCCCCCCCCCCCCCCCCCCCGTGCACCCACCCACCCACACCCATAAACACACCCACGCACCCATGCACACACCCCCCCACCCAAAGCGCGCGTGCGCGCACCCACCCACCCACCCCCCACGCACACCCACCCACCCATGCATACACCCACCCCCCCAAGCACACACACCCACGCACACAACCCACCCACCCATGCGCACACACCCCATGAACACACCCCACCCCAGCCCCCCAATGCACACACCCCACCCACACACAACCCACCCACCCCACGCATAAACGCACACTCACCCACTCACCCACCCCATACACCATCATACCCGAGAGAGAGAGAATTGGGGGAGAGAGAGAAAGAGAATCTGTAGAAAGAGATTCGGTGTAGAGAGAGAAAGAGAGAGAGAATCAGTAGAGAGAGATAATCGGTGGATATATATATATATATATATATATATATATATATATATATATATATATTATAAAAGAGGGATGTTATCAAGAGAAATTGGATAAGAGATATTGGACAAGAGAAATTGGATAAGAGATATCTATATCTATATTGGTTTCGCACTCGGGAGACGACCTTCGCCGTGCCCTATGGGCACGGGTTATGACTAGAGAATCTGTAGAAAGAGATTCGGTGTAGAGAGAGAAAGAGAGAGAGAATCAGTAGAGAGAGATAATCGGTGGATATATATATATATATATATATATATATATATATATATATATATATATATATATATATATATATATATATATATATATATATATATATATATATATATATATATATATATATATATATATGGGTAAAGGGATCCTAAGGTGCCTCCTTAGATTCAATCTAAGGAGGCGCCCCCATTTCCCACCATCTCACACATTTTTTTTGAAATTTTTTTTCATGGGTTTATTGTTCACCTTATGGATGATCAACATACCAAATTTCAAGAGATTCCAATACGTTTTGAGCCCCCATCTACCCCTTGCAACTTTGTGGGTTTTTCAGCACGTTTTTAGACCGTTGAAATAGTAAGGGGTAGATGGTGGCTCAAAAAGTATTGGAATCCCTTGAAATTTGGTATGTTGATCATCCATGATGTGAACAACAACCCCGGTGGATATATATATATATATATATATATATATATGAGGGAAATGTGCCTGAGGTTGACCTCAGGCAGAATTACCTGAGGTCAACCCCTCTGTCCGGATGTTGTACGTATTTTTTTTTGAAATTTTTTTTTGCAGTAGGTAGATATACTTGTTATGTAGCTCCCCACAAAATTTCAGCTCAATCCGACACCGTTTGAGCCTCCGTTCATCGATTTCAAAAACGTTGCGCAAAACTGTCCAGAATTCTGGACAGTTTTGCGCAACGTTTTTGAAATCGATGAACGGAGGCTCAAACGGTGTCGGATTGAGCTGAAATTTTGTGGGGAGCTACATAACAAGTATATCTACCTACTGAAAAAAAAATTTCAAAAAAAAATACGTACAACATCCGGACAGAGGGGTTGACCTCAGGTAATTCTGCCTGAGGTCAACCTCGGGCACATTTTTTTGTATATATATATATATATATAATCGGTAGAGAGAGAGAGTCAGTAGAGAGAGAGAGAGAGAGAATTGGGGGAGAGAGAATCGGTAGAGAGAGATTCGGTATATAGAGAGAAAGATAAAGAATTCGAAGAGAGAGAGAGGAGATAGAATCAGTAGAGAGAGAGAGAGAGTCGGTAAAGTGAGAAAGTTAGAGATTCGGTAGAGAGAGAGAGAGACCTCAGGGTATTTACGTAAAAATGGCCCAAACGTGAGGGTATTTACCGAAACGTGAGAGAGAGGGACAAAATGGTCCAATTTAACACCGTTAGCCCATTTTCCGTTACAGGGTATCAATTTGTCATAAAATGAACCTGAGGGTATTTACGTGAAAATGGCCGAAACATGAGTGTATTTTTATGCAATTTACCCTTTTTTGATTGTGAATGTTGTTGTGAAAGTTGGAAATGGGGTCCACGTATTTTAATAATCATTAAACTAAATATTAAAATATACTTATTAAATATATTAAATAAATATTAAAAAATTAAAAGAGTCCCATTCGCTCAAAACAGAGGTGCGAATGCAAACATTTGACACGAACAGAGGTGATGTGTTCGTGTTGGGGCAAAAAAAACAACAGAGGTGCAGTGTTCGCGTTAGGGCAAAAACAAAAACAAAATCACCGATTGGCCGGTTGTGTGCGGAGAGAGAGGGAGTGGGCCCGCAGATGAGATTCACGCTTGTAATCCCCACTTTTTGCGGGGATTGCCGTTGTTGGAATTTTTAGGCCACGTCGGCCATTTCAACAAAAATAAAAATGAACAAGCTCGGTTTAAATTTTTGTGGAAAGGCATGAATAGTTGATGAACAGGATTGTGAATAGTGTTTTTTGCCCACATTCACATCTAAATAAACCAAAAAGAACATGCCCTAAATATTAAGCAACGAGAAATAACGCATGCACACAGTATCAGTGGACCCATGTACAAAGACGCAGGACTCACACACAACTGAAAAAGAAAGAGAAGAGTGTGGAAGTGTGCATGGATATCATCTAAGGGTAAAACAAGAAAAGACATGTATTAAAGTACAAAAAACGTGGGGGTCAAAGTGAAAACAGTCGATGGCAACCCCGTAGATATGTGAAATAGGAAGAAACATTTGGGTTTGATTAAAAAGCAATAGCAAGCTTGCAAATAAGGGGAAGAGTGTTGTTAATTGCACCGTATGATTCTCTGAATACACCGCAGCTATGAATACACCGCATTGATATTTTGTATTACTTAAAAACCATTCTTATTTCTAATTTTAACCTTACCTCTTTCTGTAAATGAAGTAAACCCACAAAAATCTTAGTTAAATGCAAGTAAACTCTACACAAATTTGCCCATTTGATTACATGGTCTCAATGATCCAACCAAAGAGACCTGCTATACGTTAATAATGGAGTAATTATTCCCCAAATAATCACTTTTTGTTATGAATCAACTACTGGAGGAGGAACCCCCAGCCCTTTATTTATAGGCAGGATATGAGAGTGGAAAGATAAGATACATAGATATGGGCGTATCTCTAAGATACCCGCAATCCTAACCGACTCTGGTATTTCCATTCACAACACTCCCACTTATCCAGCCATAGATGTGGACTCTGCTCATGAATACTTCAAGATTCTGAGTGTAATAGGAGTCTCACATGGGGTAGATACTTCAGGATCCTAAGTTGGTGAGGTTTGCCTCGTTAAAACCTTTAACTATGGAAACCCCTGTGGGAAAAACCATAGTTAAGGAAAAAGAGTACAAACGCTCTTTAACTCCCCCTGATTTGTACAAGTGACTCTGCTCATGAATACTTCTGGATTTTGAGCGTCACAGAGGGCTGTATACGATGTGATTTGCCTCGTTAAAACCTTTAGCTATGGAAAACCCAGTGGGAAAAACCACAGCTAAGGGAAAAGAGTACAAATTCCCTCAACTCCCCCTGATCTGTAAAAGCTCTTAGGCTTTCAGATCTCTTAGGCTTATCTCATCACTTCTATTTACAACATTCCGAAAATATACACAGATTACAAATATTATCACCATTAAGCAGCTGCTGAATCCAGAAATTCTGGAGAGGTGTGCTAAGTTTCGTCGCCTCTGATGTGGTCTTCAGACTATGTGGTCAGCTCCACAATACCAGCCTATATCCCAGTCGTCACTGGGATGTGATGTACCACCACGCGCCCTCAAATACACCATTGGTGTGATTCTGGAGTGGTGAGGATCTCGGATAGGATGATGTTGCCTTCATAAGTTGCTTTGCAGATCTGCAGTAGATGGCCATCCCACTGTGGGTACCTTGTCTGTGATTTCTCAGTATAGGGATCGGACCTGTAACCTACCTTGCATAAACTTGGAGGATGACACTTTATACTGTAAGTCCAAATCTTTTGACCCTTGGAGGAAGCGCAGAAGTCTTAACTCCGGTCTAAAAGCCCTTTTAGGTGCCAACTATCTCTGGCTAATGAGTTTACTGCAACTGCTATATCGGGACGCGTGCAGTTAGCCAGGAGTGCCGGATTGCACTTAGAAAAGGGACTTTAGGACCAATTATATCATCTCCCTCTTCCAGCGATCGGAAGGGATCTTTTTGTACATCCACAGAGTGTACCACCATAGGTGTACTTTGGATGACAATAGTCCTTTTAATTTCTTCAACGCACTTCTGGGCGTATATAGCAGGATTGTCACGCCCCGCTTCCCTAAAATGGAGGCGAGGCGTGAAAAGGTCCGCACGAGAGTGGAGTCGTGAAGCCCCAAACCCGATAAGCGTCAATAAAACATAAGCAGGTCCTTGTAACCACAAACGGAACAACAATAATAACACAAGGAGAGACAGAAATAAAATCTCAAATCTTAGAATTTGTCCAACATTAAAATTAAGCTCAATATCCAGAAAAGCCACCAGGCTAAAAGAAAGAGTCTAAAGGCCTAACACACGGCCAACACCACAAACACCAACAAAGTATGGGTGTTACGCACCGATAACTAAAAGCAGTCTAAAGCAAAAGGGAAAGCCCAACGAAGACACTAGGACTGGTCCCCAGTGTCCACGTACTCATCGCCAAACACATGCTCAGGCTCGGCGTCAGCAAACACCTCGTCCTCAACAATGTACTCAGGCTCAGGATCTAACATGTGTCACCCAAAGGAGTAAAGGGGCACATGTCAGCAAGTCTAAAAGACTTGTGCAAGGAAACTGGAAGTAAGGCAAACTAACGACCTAACAGTTATAGTATGCATGACATGACAGTTATGGTATGAGTGCACAAGTAAGACATGGGGAAACAATAAGTGCAAGAGAACAATTTATCAAGGCATGACATGAGTAGCCAAGCTACTAACAATCTCAATCTTTTCACTAGTCACGTTTCAAGTTGTTTGTAGATGTTTACGTCTTACAGCTGAACGGTTTGACATTCACACTGATTGGCCGCTTAACACTACCCCAGAACCCAGAGTTTACGCCTTACAACTGTAGTTGCTGATCGGACAGACTCCCAGTTGAATGGCCGCTTAACCCTTACCCCAAAAACCCACATGTAAACGAGCCAAGGTCCCTGTACATGAGCTCAGTAAATGAGCCTGGGTTGCCCCGCACAAGAGCTCGTTTCCTGGATCACAACCCAGGAGTGTATTTCATTTGGCATAGGGGTGCACCTAGCCTCAATCATTTCACAAGGTGTAGCGGAGCTACGCAATCACGGGAACACTTAAAGAATGCAATGACATGACAATTAATTCGCGTACGGTTAATGGAAATTAAACATGACATGATAGTTATACAACATGGAAAATGACGGTTTTAGCTTCGTTGTCAAGCTAGTTCCTAAAATTGCGCCTAGGCGAGTATCATTTCGTCGCCTAGTCTCTTTTACGCCTACAACAAGCAAATGGCCTAAGACATGGCCCAAAACCCTAATTGGCAAGTTTCACTTACCTAGCACCGAGGATGACGATCAACGAGGCCGTCACACAAATGCTAACTACGGAGATGAGATCGCTGCCATGGCAAAACAACATTAGAACAACATCCAACCTAGTTTTATTAGGGTTTCACAAAAACACAAATGGGTTACGAAAACATTAAGAGATCGATTTATTACCTTATCGGAAGCGAAAGAACGATGCCGAGCAAGCACGGCAACGGAAGAAATGATCCGGGGAACCTAGGGTTCAGATCTGGAATGGATGGGGAAAATCTGGAGAAATGGGGTTTTGGGGATTTTTGGGGGTTAGAGATGGCCTAGGGCATGGTGGTAGACCAAAATGGAGAGGGGAACTCCAAGGGAGGAAGGAATGGCTTGGGGAAATGTTGGATGGTGATTTGGGGAAGAAGGAGGCTCAGGAGAAATGAAAGAAGAAAAGAAAAACGTTTGAGGGGGGTTTAAATAGGCACAGCCAGCGGCTGCCCAAAAATTAGGGTTTCTGGGGTCATTAGTCGGTCAAAGAAGAGTGGCTGACCGACTAGTTTGGCAACTAGTCGGTCGGTCGATTAACTGTGACCGACTAACACCAAACAGCGAAAGTAGGGAAAAATCTGGGAAATGAATTAGTCGGTCTGTGAAGGCCCGTCGACCGACTAGTTTGCAACCTAGTCGGTCGGTGAGTGTTCATGGACTGACTAACGATAAACAGTAACTTAGGTGAAATTGATTGAAGGAACTAGTCGGTCTGAGAGCAAGTTCTGACCGACTAGTTTCACATCTAGTCGGTCGGTGGTTGTTCTTAGACCGACTAAAAGTAAACAGTAACTCATGTATATTTAACAAAGCCCACTAGTCGGTCTATGAAGGTTTGCCGACCGACTAAATCGTCATCTAGTCGGTCGGTTCCCCTTCTTACACCGGCTAACGTGCACAGAAAGTTCCGAAATGGAGCGCGAAGCTCCGGGATCGATTCCTAAGACTCCTAGGCTTGATCTAACAATAAGATATGACCGATATGAAGCCCGTCACGAATGACTTACTCCAAAATCGACGATCCTAAGGAAGAAGCTAGAAAATCACGACGAAACGATCGAAAACGAAAGCTACGGAGACGAAAACCACACATAAGGAGAAAATCCACCAAAACACATATAATATATATATATATATAATATATATTCCAAGTACATGAAAAACCAGTCATTACAAGGATTCTATTAAGATAATGAATTTGTGAGCCATGACTTAATTTATTTTTGCCTAGGTCTTTCATTTCATGTTTAATAGTCAGGCTTTGAATAGATATTTCGGTTTTATCTTCAGGAGATCCGATGAGATTTAAGGTGTTTACAACTACGATCTCAAATCATGTCCTTTGCTCAGATGCAAAGACAACCCTCAGTAGGAATCGTTGCTTTGTCAATTGATTCTCTTGGATGTACATTATTTATTATTCTTATTGTTTTTCTTCTATAGAATAGACATCCTGAATTCTATTCAGGCATGTAAGGAAATGTGGATTTTATCTTTATCAAGATATCCACAAAGGTATGCCGTCACAACATCCAATACCAGCATATCCAAAATTTCCTTTTCCAAATCGTAAGGTATTCGCATCTGATAACTTAGGGAGACTGATGCATCATTTATGAGTCATGCTCATTTTAATTTGTTCGATCCCTAGTTTCAGCGAAATTTTCCTTGGACTATAGGTTATACCTTATAGCATACGATTTTGTATTTATTTTTCTTATGTGTGCAATACTTATTTTACACACAGGTTTGACATCTTTTGGTGTCTGGACTTTAGGTCCGAACATTTCACGTTTCATAAGTGAGTCCAGCTCATCTTTTATTTACTCGTTCCAAATTTGGCCAATCTCTACGCTTGCATTTTAGCAACGGAGTATGGAACGATATTTTATAAATATCATCGCTTTTGCGATGTATATGGCAATATGATACGTGAAAACATTGTCGATAATTATGTTCTTTCTATCCAACACCTCCCCAGTACGTACAACATTTACTTTCAATTTCAGTTTTTCCAGGCAGTTCCTCTACAGTGGATTCCGGGAAGGGTGAGGGTACAGACATGAGCTCATTGTCCTATGGTAGTATTGTCTTAAGGTCTCCAGGTATTTTTCTTTTTCTTAAAATTTTTGTCCTTGGAACCTAGTGGTCTGCCTCTTTTCTGTTGAGGATCAGCCACTTCTGCTGCTGGTGGATTGCATCCATTCTCGAGAATGTCAATCCTAGCTGGAGTATTTGCAGCAGGGATGTGTGATCTGACAATCTTCTGGTTGTCAGTAAATGATTCCGGTAATTGGTGACCAGTATTCTGTATGTGGAGGATCTTCAGGATCTCATCTTCACATTGTATTGTTACCGGATCATAGTGGGTCAAGCTTTTTGTATCCCACGTGATAATTTGCTTTGCACCAGATTTTCAGTATCTTGGTCCATTTCGGAGAAACTCGTCTCATCAAAATCACAGTCTTCAAGATGTGCCTTATATGCGTCCCTCGTTTGGGGTTCTAGGTATCTTATAATTGAGTGTGAGTCAATCCCTACATAGATATTTAGGCGACGTTGAGGACCCATTTTTGTCATCTGTGGTGGTGCGATGGGGATTTAAACTGCGTCACCGAAGATTCTCAAGTGAGAAATGTTCAGTGGCATTCTATGCAAGTTGCATTGGAGACTTTGACCTCCAGATGGTCTTGTTTTCATTTACGATGTAGCATGCAAAGTTTTCATGTCCCCATGCATCCACGGGCAATCGGGATTTCATTTACAATGGACGTGCAGTCCATTGGAGTCTATTTATCAATGACTCTGCCGACCCATTTTGGGTAAGAACATGCGGCACTTGATGTTCAATTTCTATTCCCGTTGCCTGGCAGTACTCTTAAAATGACCGGGAGGTAAATTCCCCAACATTAACCAGACTTATTTTCTTTATTTGATTGTCTGGAAAATGTGCCCGCAACATTATTATTTGTGCCAATAGCTTTGGAAATGCTAGGTTGCAGGTCGATAGTAGACACACATACGAATATTTTGAGGATGCAATTATCAGTACAATAAAATACCGAAATAGCCCATTAGGGGGTGGATTTGTTCACGTCTATCTCCTTATATTCTTTTTAAGGAAGTGTGGAGATTCTTTGTCAACTTTTAGTAGAGATGGCCTTGTAATTTGTTTTCCCTTATAGCAAGAGATGCGAGGAAATTCTCCCTTCTGAAGAATCTTCTGGTTCGTCAAATCATACCCATAGGATAAGATGCGGTGCATCATCACTGATCCAGGGTGGCCATGTCTTATCATGCCAAAGTAAAAACTTGGCTGATGTCGGGCAGTTTAGGTGCTCCGTTAAATCCGCTTCCTCTCTCCGAATCTTTGTATGGTAGAGGCCTGTTGAAAAGCTCTCAAAACGTTCAAGTATGGATTTTACTCCTTTTTCTTGAGATGTTACATACAGTAATTTGTTTTTCATTTACATTTGTTGTTTCCAAATGGAATCCGTTGAAACGAATGTCCTTAAAACTTAGTAAGTTTCGGTTGGAGTTCGGAGAGATTAGTGCATCCTTTATTTTCGTGTCATTTGGAAGCAACAATGTTGCATTCCCAGAACCTTCAATATGGCCCTGATATTGGGCTTTGATTTGAAGGGTCGTATGTGTTTATTTATTGTCTACTAATCAGTTATGAGAGCAGTTCATCTATTGAAAGATGAAACATATAGGCACATTTTCATAGAAACATTTTCATTCAAAATCAAATTACATAATTCAAAAAGCTCTCATAACAGGAAATGTTCTTAAAACAAGTAGCTTAGATAAGAAAAAGAAGGCTAATCAAGCATGTCTTCTTTTTCGAAGTCGTCAGTTGTAAACTTGACTGGAGCATCAGATGTCATCAGGTTTGTTTCAACTTTATTTTTCTTATTTTCTTTATACAAATCCTGTAGATGATGCGTAGTTTGGCACACTCTGGACCAGTGGCCTTTCATGCCACAGCTATGGCACTGGTCTTCCCAATCCCTCTTGGGTGGGGGTGCATCATTTCTATTTTTTTCATTTCTGCGCCAAGTGAATTTCCGCCTCCCTTCCTTTCTTTGTTGCTGGACTTGGCCCCTGGCCCTTTTGTTCTTCCCCCTTTCCGTGGTCTTTCTTTTCGTTTCTAATCTCTCTTCTTTTTGGAAAAAGAAGATGCATTGTGAGCTTCTGGTAGGGGCAGTGCCAGGGGCGCATATTGTGAGTGGTGAGAAGAAGCTCTCTATTTTGTTCAGCCATGAGTAAACATGACAGCAGCTCGGAATACTTGGTGAAATTTTGTTCACGGTATTGCTGTATAAGTATCGCATCTTTCTCATGGAAAGACGTGCACGTCTTTTCCAGCATACTGTCTTTTGAGACTTTTTCACCACACAACTTCAGGCGTGAGGTGATGCTAAAGAGAGCTGAGTTATACTCAGCTATGGACTTAAAGTCCTGCAGTCTCAGGTTCTCTCACTCATATCGTGCCCTTGGTAGTATAACATCTTTCTGATGTTTATATCTATCCTCAAGGGCAGTCCACGGCTCATATGGATCTTCGACCGTAAGGTATTCAGCCTTTAGGGTCTTGTCCACATGGCGGTGAATATAGATAATGGCTTGCGCCTTTTTTATATCGCTTACATTTTCATTATTAGTCACAACAGAAATGAGGGACTTAGCCCGCAGATGAAACTTCACATCGAGCTGCCAGCTCAGATAGTTTCTTCCTGATGCATCCAGTACCTCGAAATCCACACTTGCGATTTTAGCCATTTTATTTAGCAGAGCACAAATTTGCATGAATTAATAATTTAAACAATAAACATTTTCATGCGGAGACAATTTTTATATGAAGAGCTAATTGCGTGGATCGGCCAGTCCCACATAAATAAAAAGTCCAAAATCCATTACAGTCCATATTACACAAATGAAAGCTTTTAAAAAGAAATTAAAACTTTGAAAACCCCGTGGGTCCCATATAAGATCTTCAGCTTTAATTGTGGCCTCCATCTCCATGGAAAGTGGTCTTCGGTCTTGGACATTTACATAAATTCCTCACTACAATTTCTCTCAAAAGTAAAAGAAAAGTACATGAAATAAAATGTGGGACTTAAACAGCCGATCCAAAACCCGCAATTAGCCATCCATGCAGAAAATGTGTGCTCATCAAATATTTTCATCAGACATTTTCATCACAGGCATCACAGGCATTAATATTCGCAGAGATGGATAATAATTTAATTACTTAATAATTATTGGACCACTGGACAACGTCATACACCGTTAGGTTAGCTGACTAACGGCAGAGCGGTCGCAGGATCTTCCTAATTATTAAGTTTTTAAGAATATGCACAACCATACACAGTTTATCCGCAGAATAAGCCAAAATGATGCAAAGCATATATTAATGATTTTACAGAGGAAATCATTTAATGCAAGGGTTTTGCTAGTTAGGTTTATCCAAAGAGATTGGAAAAAGAGCCCAATAATTAGACACGTTCTTCGTAAAAGGAAGAAGATTTCCTTTTTAATTTATCCCCAATGATCCCAAAATACCCCTTCCTGCCCCATAATTTATTGTGATTTACATGGATTTTAGGTTCTCCAAAACGCCGTTTTAAATCAATTTTTAGCCCAACAGGCCTTTTTAAGGCTTATATCTTAGCCCCCCTTGGTTTTTTTTCGAAAAATGGAAATCACCTACGGGCCTGAAGCTCGCAGCGTGGCTGCTGACTTCAGGCCCGTAATCCTTAAAATTAGTATTATTATTTTTTGTTAAGCCTGCGGGCCTGAGGCCCGTGGTTTGCCTACGGGCTTCAGGCCCGCAAGGCTTATTTTTTAATTTTTTTGTGGATTGGGCTTCGGGCCCAAGAAGGTTGAGGGGCGGCAGCTAGGGTTAGCCGCCGCCGGCCCTCGGGGGGGTGCCGTCGGGCGGTGGTGGACAGCAGCCCCCCGCTTCAGAGCGGGGGGCGTGAGGTGTCCTTCGGGCGACGGACGGACGGCAGCCTCCCGCGAGGGCAGGGGCGCAACGGCAGCCCCCCTCGCGAGGGCGGGGGCGCAACGACAGCCCCTTTTGGGGGTGGGGGCATGATCGACGACGCACGCCAACCGTAGGGCGAGGCCGCCCCCCTTCGGGGGGTGCGGTGATGGGCAAGGCCGCCCCCCCTTTTGGGGGGGTGCGGTGCTGGGGCGAGGCCGCCCCCCTTCGGGGGGGTGCGGCGCTAGGGCGTGAGGGGTGCCGGCGGCAAGGCCACCGACGAGCATGGTTTAGGGCGCAAAATATATAGAAAATCATATTAAAAATATGATTTAGGAAGATGAAGTTCATTAATTGTAGGCGATTAGCAATTCCCATATCGATCTTGCGTGATCTAAGGGTGGATCTATCATACGTATGATAAAAACGAAGTTTTTAGCGGGATTTACCTTTATATCTGTCCTCCGGATATAGCGACAGTTGAACGAAGCCTACGTGGATGACGACGCTCGATTGAAGAAGCCTTGCACCGCGCGTGGGTCTCCCGTCTCCCTTCGTCATCGTAACGATCGATATTTGTGGAATTTTTAGAGGCTCGTGCTGATAACGTGTTATGAATCAACTACTGGGGGAGGAACCCCCATCCCTTTATTTATAGGCAGGATAGGAGAGTGGAAAGATAAGATACATAGTTATGGGTGTATCTCTAAGATACCCGCAATCCTAACCGACTCTGGTATTTCCATTCACAACACTTTTCTTTTTCTTTATTTTTTTCCATTTTTCGTTTCTGTTGGATAATAATGGAGCATTCTTCGTCTTCCGTAAGAAATTCGATGGGCAACAGAGATTTTAGATGTGCAATCTTCTTGTAAGAATCCTTTCCAATCGTTTTAACAATTTTTCCCCTAGTCTTGAGCTTTGTGTGTGTGGATATTTGGGGAGTTTGTTGTTAACTCTTCGAATCGTAATAGCACAACAGTGAAATCGAACCCCTGGCTACAATTGTAATGTATGAAGAGTGATAAATTACATTTATTCGATGGGAGTGGAGAAAAGGAGGATGGTTTTTAAGAAAATAAATTGGAAATGAGTGGTTTTTAAGAAAGAAAAAAATATGAATGTTGTGTATTTGTAGATGCAGTGTATTCATAGAATCATGCGGTGCAATTAACAACACTCTAAGGAAAATGATTGGGGCTTTTGTTTGGGATTTCGACAACATTCACCCAAAAACACAACCAACACCCACGCCCATCAACAAGTCTGTCCCACCATGCCATGTGGCACACCTCTCTCCTTGCCACATAGGACAAATTACTACCGCATGGGACCAATATCACATCAACATCCCTCATTTGTAATATAGAAAATTGCCAATATTAGCATTTTATTTATTTATTTATTTATTATTCTTTTTAGGAGAAGGAACGATGAACGCGTTGATTAATAAGTTTTTTTTGGAACAACGTAATAAGACAAAGTAGATACCATAATACAAATAAAATCAAATAAAAAGAAAATAACTAAATATTGAGGCAACATTGGTTCTACTCTCATTTTTAACCCATCTATGATTGATTAACTTAACAGGTGGAAGGAGATGAATGATGGTTGCACCTCTATGTTCTGTTAGAATGGTATTGGTCACAAGGTGAATGGTGTTTGTAATAATGTGTGTTTCAGGGTGTTTTCTCACCACAGGTTAGTTGACTAGAGGGCCAGAGGTCAAAGCGACCACGAGGGATACGTGCGGCCTCCAGGAACAAGAAGTAGCTCGTTCAGCTTGGTGAAGAGCGTGCGGGTCCAAGCGTCGGCGTGCCGAATGGAGTCCTCGGCCAAGCGACAACCTCCGTACGGGTGGAGATGAACAGGCTCAGGGACGAGCGAGTTCGACTATGGGCTGATAGGGTACCAAAGGGTAGCTTCAGTGCAACTAGATATCCTTGACCTGAACAGACGAGAAAGCTCGTCAGGGGGGTCGGACTTGGTTCCAACCAAGTCCCCTCCGTTGCCTAAGTCAGAGCGGATCTGAAGGATGCTCGGTGGGATCGGTATGGCTCACGGAGAGGCCGATACGTGATTCCTCGGGCCGAGCTGTGGAGGAGAATTACAAGATGGGAGACAAGGTCGTTCAAGAAGAATACCTCGGAGTTTAGTATCTAGAAAGAGGTCATTTTCCATGTTGTTCTTCGAGTTTCTTTATAGGAATCTTCCCTGGCTAAGTCCCCTCGACGTCCTCTTATTTCGCCCCCAGTATCTGCCACTTTAATGGTGCCTTCATTGGTCATGAAGGTGAGCTTAATGGGGCTCTTTAATGATGATTAGGGGGCGCGATTTAAGGGGAGTGGTTAACTCCCGCCGGTGTGGGTCAACGGCTACTTTCGTATCGGCCCAAGACCGGCCTGACTCCGAGTCTTCGTGGGGACCTTGTTCTACCCAGGCCCGTAGTTCGTGACACGGGCTTAGCCTATTCAGTCTTGGCCCATTTCAGGAGGGTCGTATCAATTGCCCCCATCGTTCGGGCCGTTCGGATTCTGACGGTTTGGTCCGAGGGATGTGATCTGTGTATAGTTGACAGGAGTGTCAGTCGAGGTAGTGCATTGAATGAGGGCCATCATAACGCTCCAAGGTTGAAATTCTCCCACTCATGGATCGAAATTCGAAGTGCTGCACCTCTCGGGATGCCGACACGTGTGCACAAGTGAACGGCTTGTGATGGAGCGGAGGGTTTCGAGGATCGGTATAAAGGGAGGCGGTTACCTTGCGTATGAAGGCTCTGCCCTTTCAACGTTGTCTTCTCCCTCCTCATCCCCCACGTCTGCCTCAGATTTTCTCTGTGCTGCATCATGTGTCCCTCGTTGTCCTCCTCTTCTGCCTCTGGGGCATGTTAGTCAGCCGCTACCGTCGCGCTCGTTCAGCCCCTAGGATCGGTCACCGAGATCCGCCTTCATGGGAGTGACCTTTCTGGGGTTCCTTCTGATGTGATGGGGTGGCCTTCAGTGGTTTGCACTAGCTCTATTGGGCCGATGCGTTCCAACTACCTCCTTCCCCCATGTTACGCCTGAGCCCTTGAGAAGGACGAGAGGGTCTGCTTCCCTGGCAGTCACGAAGTCGGGGTGTATGAACAAAGCTTTAGGTTTGGGATGTGATTCCCTCTCCATTCCTTCGTCGTCGTGTTCCTGAGGGCCTATGGGCTTGCCCTATGCCAATTCTGTCCCAACGCCGTCAGGTCTTTGATGGGGTTCATCGTGCTATGTTTGCTCAATGGGATAGAGCCGACCCTTCGCCTTTTCACCCACTTCTTCCGTATGAGCCATCATAAGTCGGGCACCTGGCTTTATATCAGCGCTCGTCCGAAGAAGAGCCTGGTGTTGGGGCTGCCGACCTCCGTAAAGCATTGGAAGTGGAGTATGTCTTTGTGGGCTTCCCTGCAGAGGTGAATTTTTCGGTTCGCTAGGGGAACATGAGTTCGTTGACCCTTGTGTTAGGGGGTCTCACTGATGTGGAGACAAAGGCGGTCGACACCTTGTTGGCCATCCCTGTCGCCAAACGGAATATCGATGTCCTCTTCTCGGATTACGTCCTGAGGAAAAACATATGGCCCGTCGGTGAGTCCTTCCGGAACCCTGGTGCGTAGTCGGGAGAGATGGGTCCCGTTCAAGTAAGATCATCTCTTTAACTCGTCCTTTTTACAGGCGGGCTCGGCCAAGGCTCTTCTCTGTCTTCCGTTCCGGTCTCCGTACCAGATCCCAGTCGGCGGAGGAGGGATCATGTTTTGGAGGTTCGAAAGAAGCTGCATGATGGGTCTTCCAGAGGTGGTGTGAAGTGAACAAGGGAACATGTGTCGCTGGTTCAGGGAGGGGGTGAGCGGAAGAAAACATGGGTCCCCGCTGTTATCGGGTATGCTCCCTTCCTCGATGCTCCCACGCCTCCCGCTCAATCTTGCCAAAGGAAGGATAATTGGCCTTGGGGTGGCCCATCGCCATCCCGCCATGGGCCGCTACCAAAGGACTATAAGCGGTCCTTGGGCACTTTTAGGTCGGTCGAGGCTGACCTACCGCGGTCGGGGGAGGGGTTACTCAGTCCTTGCTTCCCTGTGGGACTGAAGGAATCAGTCTTCTCGGATTGCGGGGTCGCGGCTCGGCTGGCTGAGAACTCCAGCCTGCCTCGGGATCAATTCGTGCTGGATGGGGTGAGAGGCGATAGGTTTGCGGCCTTTGTGATACAGGTTGGCCATCATGTAATGTCTCTTGTGGCAGCACACTTCATCCTTTGTAGGTGACTCTGATTTGTATTTTTCCTTTGGCGTAGTTGTCCTCAGTCGGCCTTTCGTTGAGGAGTCAATTCATGGAGCTTACGGACGCAGGGGCAAGTCTCGCCCAGAAGCCGACAGCGGGGAAGGGTGTTGATGAGGTGGCCCTGGAGGCCGAGGCACGTGAGGTCATTGGAGACCCGAATTGCTGAGTTCTTGACCGACCTAGAGAGGTCAGACGTGGAGAGGGCTTTGGCGCTGACCGCAAGATCGAAGGCCGAGAAGAGGATCGTCAAGCTAGGGAAGGCCACCGAGATAAGAGAATTTGGGGGTCCGGTGGAGTGGACAAAGGTCAAGGAGCTCGAAGAGAGGGAGCGCGTTCTCTTGGCCAAGCTTGACAAAAACTCTAGGGAGAGATAGAAGGAGAGGGCGGAGCACCTACGGCACATCGCCACCCTCGAGGCCCAGATCAAGGGGTTGGAGGCGGTGGACACTGCTCAGATTGCCAAGGAGGCCGTGGATGAGTATGCCATGACCTTCGTTTCCACAGGATGTACGAGGTATTTGAAAGGGGTTTTGTCCGTTGCCGGAGCGAAATCCAGCGAAGATTCCTGATCGGTTCATATTTTACACCTTTGTTCTGCATGTTTGCATGCCATTTCGACTGCTCATATTGCGATTTTCACTATTATTCGACGATATTTCGTTACTTTTCACTATTTCTCGTTTTCATCCGATTTCAAGAAATATGGAGCGATTGAGAGCAAAAATAAGCTTAAGGGACTTGTACACGTATCGGAGCATCGCTCATGGCCTTATTGAGGAGCTAACGACGTTGGAAGATGAGTGGGAGAGGAAAAAGATCGATAGAAGCGACAAGGAGGTGAAGAGGAGAAGAAAGGATCTAGATAAAGGCCACTCGGTCGAGTCACGCTATCACTCGCCTGAGTGAAGCAGCGTACTCGGCCGAGTACGATTGATACATGCCTGACTTAGAGCCACAATGCACTTGCCCGAGTGGTTGATTCGGGTTCAATATTACATATTTAACCCCCCATTTAGCCCTATTTTGTGCTCATGTGATGCTACATTGTTCTCTAATTCATACGTATTTTCTACACATTTATTTATTAGAGAAAACACACTATTTGAGCATAAAACAGCATTTAACGACGCATTTCTGCACTTTTTATATTTTTCCTAGCTTGGTCTCGATCTCACGATTCCAACGACTATTTATTTGTATTTTTCTGAGATCTGTGCTAATTACTGTGAATTTTTGAATGCAGAATACTATTTAATTGAAGAAATACGGAAGAAAATACGTTTAAATACGTATATACGGTCGGCGCACGATTTTTGGCGCGCCACGTGGCATCATTCGACCCGTTCCCGCTCAGATCGAACGGTTCCCAGATAATGGCGACGCGGCTGTATCAAGGCCGTTGGATCTCGATCCAACGGCCAATAACTCACCAGAACGCTGCGTGGCGGGCGTTTCTTCAAGGGACACACGGCAACCAATGACCCGTTCGATTTCGATCGAACGGCCATCAATCGAGGCGCACGAATTCGAAAAAATGCGGGCGACGTGGCACGCGCGCGCTCGTTCGATGCGGATCCTACGGCGGAGAACAATCCCGCTCAAATTCAAAATCACGAAGCGAAGGCGGGATCTTGGGGACACGCGACGGCATCCGGTCCGTTGCTCGGACATCGCACGGGCGAGAACAGAGCGGCGACGTGGCAACTTCTCGAGTGCACGATCATCATCGAACGGTGCAAATCAATCCCGCCCGAAGCGAGAACAGAGCGGCTACGTGGCTCACGAAGGCCATTCGATCTCTCGATCGGACGGTCAGCAGTCGATCCGAGATGAGCTCGGATGCGGAAGCGGGTACAGGCGAAGCGTGGATCCGACCCGTGCCACGTGGCTTCATGTGGTTGAATCCCGACGAGATGAACGGCTCACATTTGCTCCGATCGAGATCTGCGGATCAGATTCATTCGGGCGCGATATTGGTGCGGGTTTTCAACCTGATACGCACAGTAAACCCGCTGTTTCAGAGTGTTTTCTCACTACAAAAGCGTTGACCGTGGATAACCCGGTCAACGTGGTCAAGGGATCCACTTGGGTCCCTCGGGTGTGTCGAGTCGGTGCAGACGAGGCGTGAGTCGGAGTTGTGGACGACGTGGAGCACGTCGGCTCGACCAAATCGAGATCCTTGGTCGCAAGGGGGGCGAGGGGAAGCCTCGTCCCGGGTTGAGATGCTCGGCCTCGGACGGACGTGCTCGGCCTCGGCGGTCGGACGACGAGGGGTAGCCTCGATCGTCCTGCTGGTTACGTTGCCGGTCGCGGGGCGGAGGGGAAGCCTCGGCCCGTGGATGTGACGTCCTCCTGCGCAGATGAGAACGCTCGTCAGGGGGGCCGGACCTTGGTTCCGGCCAAATCCCCTCCGATGCCTAAGTCAGATAGTGATTTGAAAGAGGAGGCCCGGCGGAGACGGTTCGACTCGAGAGGAGATCGGAACGGCGTCTACCGGCGCGAGCGGGGGAGGAAGGAGTTTGGAATGGGGGAACTAGGTCGTTGATGGAGTACCTTAGGTTTTAGTTACCTGAGATCCGGTCCCTTGTCCAGTCGTCTTTCTAGCCCTTTTATAGACCTCCCACCATGACTACCCCCGGCCCACGTCGCTCGTCCGCCTTCGATCGTGCCCCCTCAATCCGCCCCCCGTCGTCGCTCCCAGCGCCATGCCAGCACCTCCCCATCACGACCCTTAAGTGGTAGCGGGATCAGGGGAACTGTTATCGCTGGAGTGGGCGGGTGACTCGTGTGTTATCGGGGCCGGGTCGGATTGATATTTGGGGGCCCTCTATGGGACTTCGCCGGGTGGGCCTGATCGCGCAGATGGGCTACCGATCGGCGGTCGGGCATCCAGGCGCGTATCTTTCGGGCTTCGTCTGGTGGGCTGTGCCTTTGGGCCTATGCTGTTGGGCCTTCGCAAAATAGACGTATCAATTGCCCCCATCGGTGGGGCCGATCGGCCTTGGCCAGCTCGGTTCGACCGATGTGACTCCTGGGGTTCCGTGTGGTGCTTCAATCGAGGCGTCGTCATAAATGGAGGTCATGATGGGGCGGATCGATTGGACTTCCCTTGGCGCCGATTTTGAAACGCCGCTGGCTCCTTGAGGCCTGCCACGTGTCCCTGTCAAGCGTTTTGAATTCGCCCCTGGGTCTGGTATATAAGATCCCCGACCGCGTCGATCCCAACTTCTTCCTTGCATTTCCTCTGTTCTAGGCTTTTCACAACTCGGAGTCTCCCGCCGCCTTCGTTTCCTTGTCTTCTCCAAATTAACAAAAAGGTAACTCCTTTCTTATTTTCATATTATGGCTGCTCTTAGGATAGGTGGTTCTGGCCAAGGGGCGAGGGATCCTCCTGAGTCGAGGCGGGGCGGGCCCCGGCTTGTGGGATCAGGTTCCTCCTCTGGGAGTCGCCCCCTTCGAGATAAGGGGAAGGGGAAGCTCTTCCCGGACTACGCCGGCGATGATGTGGCGTCGGCCGCCGTGCAGCTTAATGTGCCCCCGGTTATCCTTCGAACGCCGTCGGGGACTCCTCCCTCAGTGGCCACGGAGATCCGGGAAAGGTATCTCTGCTATCCGTACGATGTTCGAGTTCCATTCATCGACGAGCGGATCTGCCTTTCGAGGAGCAATAAGGTCGGCGTCTACGTCGAGATGTTCCGCCTGGGTCTTCGTTTCCCGCTCAATCCCTTCTTCATCCAGGTCATGGAGTATCTCATGGTGCCCCTTTGCCAGTTCACCCCCTGTTCGATTGCGGTACTGACGGGCTTCGTGATGCTCTGCTGTACCCGTGGTCTGGAGCCGTCTCTCCCCCTTCTCTTCTACTTTTATCAGATCCAGACGGTCGGCCCAGGGTCATGGTTGCAACTCCGAGCCCGCTCGAGGAGGGAATGCCTGATCGGGCTACCCCGCTGGTCGGGGGGTTGGAGCTCGGACTATGTCTTCGTGGTCTTCCTGGAGGGTGCCCAAATTCTGACAAGCTGGGGCGGGTCGGTCCGGCCTTGCTCAACGCTAGCCCTCTCTGAGGCGAATCAGGCGGCCGCCGCGCTGTTGTCGACCCTCCCTTTGGAGGCGAAGTCCATCTGGTCTTTGTTGGACGACTTACTCTTGAAGGCCGTCTTGTGGTCTCCGGGTAGGTCGCTTTTTTAGTCCTGGGTTGCCCCACAACTTACCCTGATTTCGGTTTCCTTTGCAGGAATGGCTGGTCGCGAGTTCATCCGCGATGTTGATGAGCTGATCCGTCGTGGAGCCGCTCGGAGCCGGGGTAGTACCTCCGGAAGGGTGCCTCGACGAACCGTCGAGGAGGAGGTGCGCCGAGCCGAGCCCTCCGTGGGCAGGGTGGTGGCCGCGCCCCCCGCCTCTTCTTCTGGCGATCTCCTCCCCGGGGGGGTCGCGAGGGCCGGATCCGTCCCTCCAGCCCAAGTGGCGGGGGGGTAACGACGGGTCCGGTGCAGTCCCTCCTGCACTTGGCGCCTCCCCTCTCGTCCCCGAGGGTGGAGATGGTGCGAGGCGGAAACGTTCCCCTTCGGCGTCTGCCGAGCCTCGCGGAGGGAAAAGGAGGAAGGAAGATGTGAATCCCTCCAGTCCGGTGTGCTCCGCGCCTCTGGCGGCGACCGCCGGGGATCTTCCGGTGGCCCTGACAACCACCCCCATCGCAGCGTCCACGCCTACATCACCGGGGATCGGAACCCTGTTGGCGAGCAACTTGGCTTCCCTCGAGGTCACCCCCGGGTGTTCGGTGTTTGTCGACCGAGCCTTGGCCCAGCAGGTTGCTGAAGGCTCCGTCCTTCCCCGGGACCGCAGTCTCCTCGAGAAGATCCCCGCCGACAAGGTGTCGGACTCCTTGGTCTGGACCCTCCAACAGGTTCGGCTATTCTGCAGTCCTTCCCTTCCTTTCACTCTCTTCTTGGCTCATGTCTCGTCTTTCAGGGTTCGACGCTCGCTGTTGAGTTGCAGCGTCGAGCCGTCCGTTTGAGGGAGTTGGAGGAGTCCTCTGTGAGGGCCCACGAGCGGGCCGGGGCGGCGGAGGTAGCTATGACAGAGGCTCAGATGGAGTCTCGGCATCTCAAGCTTCGGGTTGCCGAGCTGGAGGGACGAGTGGGTGACCTCCAGGGAAAGTTGGAGGACACTCGGCAGTCAGCTGAGGAAGCGGAGGAGTCGTTCCGCCTGGAGAGGGAGGAGCTTCAGAGGGAGCTGTCGGATCGGCGTCAGGTGGCACGGTTTGCGGAGGAGGTGGAGAGGGGCGTCGTCGAGAATCTGGGAAAGAGGATCTTCGAGGTCCTCAGGGAAGCCTTCGGTACATATGAAGACCCTATCGGCCCCCGGATCGTCGAAGTTGTCCAGTCTTCCTTCCGGGATTGTGTGGAGCGTGTCCGGCAAGCTCCCCCGCTTGTCGATCCCCCTCGCTCCGAGCAGGGTGAGGCGCCCGAGGATGTGTCCTCTCGAGCCCGGGCCCCCTAGGTCGTCCCTCCTGGCCTTATCCTCAAATTTTTTAGCATCCGCTTCGCTTTGGGCCAGTCTACTTGAAATGGATCCCTGACCCCGCTATCTCCTTTGGCTTCGCTGCCGGCTCCCTGCTTCAGAGCCAATAATTGCTGGTTGCATGGATGTTCGCTTAGGCCAGCAATTTTGGGTTCTCGGTCGACAAGTTTTGCTCTGCCGGTGTTGTCCTAGTCTTCGTAGGTGATGAATTTGGTTGTCCGCCGTGAGCAGGTCATTTGTAAGGAGGTTTCTCCACTTCAATTTCCTGTAAACAAGACACACTTCTGTACCTTGGTTAATTGTTGAAAATGAAATTGACTTACAAGAGTTTCCCGCGCATTTTGCTTTGTTGCTAAGATTCTCGGCACCCTTTTGCTGACAGTGGTCACTCGCCTCCTTCCTCCGGGAGGTTGTCCCTTGCCCCCCGAGCGGACAAGTCGGTATGCGTACTTGATGACTAGGGGGCTGCCTCCGGTCTCATGGGCAGTGAAGTCGGTCATCGGGGGTGTAACTCCCCGGCTTAGGACCGGTCGGCGTCCGAGCTGGCTGGGGGAATTGCCCTCCGACTTACGAGCGAAGGAGACAGTCGGTGAGGGAAAAGCTCCTCGGCTTAGGACCGGTCGGTGGCTGTGTTGGCCGGGGGAATTGCCCCCAGACTTACGAGTGATGGAGACGGTCGGCGAGGGCGAAGCTCCTCGGCTTAGGACCGGTCGGCGTCTGCGCAAGCTGGGGGAATTGCCCCTAGACTTACGAGCGAAGGAGACGGTCGGCGAGGGTAGAGCTCCTCGGCTTAGGACCGGTCGGCGTCTGCGCTAGCTGGGGGAATTGCCCCCAGACTTATGAGCGAAGGAGACAGTCGGCGAGGGTAGATCTCCTCGGCTTAGGACCGGTCGGCGTTTGCGCTGGCTGGGGGAATTGCCCCCAGTCCAACGGGCGAAGGAGACGGTCGGCGAGGGTAAAGCTCCTCGGCTTAGGACCGGTCGGCGTCTGTGCTGGCTGGGGAATTGCCCCCCAGACTTATGGGCGAAGGAGTCAGTTGGTGGGGACGAAGCTCCTCATCTCGGGACTGGTTCTGTCTGACCCCCCCATCCGGTGAGGTAGCGGTCTTCGCTCTTATGCACCTTTGGTGAAATGTTGGTTCCGTCGAAGATAAAGAGAAGATAAAAGGGAATGCGTTTGTACTCTCAAGGGTCCTATTGGACTAGTACATTTGGAGGAAAGAAAACAGGAAATAAAGATAGACGGAGGGATGTAAACCTAGATAATCTCCTCCGGACTAGGCTGCGACCGGGGCCTCGCCTGATCACTCTATGATGCGGAGGGGTCCTTGGACGGTGTTGACCTTCTTCCCCTTGTTCGGCTGCGTGGAGGTTCCTTCTCCGTGGGCCGGCTCGTCGGCGAAATTCCTTGCGTGCCCTCGGCTCATCAGCTTCTCAATGTCCTTCTTTAGGTGCCAGCAGTCTTCAGTGTCATGGCCATTATCCTTGTGGTATTTGCAGTACTTTTCCCCATTCTTCCCCCCTCCTTTTGTCTTTGGCGGGGGGCGATCGGCACGTTCTTCCTTCTGAACTTGAGCGAGGACGGCGTCTGGGGTGGCGTCCCTGGTACCCTCTCCTCGCTGCCTGTTTCTCGTCCTCTTCTCGGTCCGGTACCCTTCGGGGCTGCGGCGTTCGCTATCGCTGCGTTTGGTCCCTCGTTTGGCCTTTCCCGCCTCAATGGCCAAGGTCTCCTCGATCAACATGAAGCACTCGGCCCTCGCCATGATCCCAGGAAGGTCCTTCGGGGGATCGTTGTGCAGAGACTTCTTCAGGCCTCTATGGCGCAGCCCTTTCTTTAGGGCCGTTTGGACAACAAGGTCGGGGGGGCTGTTCACGTTCAGTCGCTCCACGTTGAAGCGGCGCATAAACTGTCGGAGCGGCTCGGTGGGGCCCTGCACTATGTTAAACAAATGTTCAGCATCAGGCATTACCTGTCGCCCTGCCATGAACTGTTTGCAGAACAGCTCGGTGAGTTCCTCGAAACTGTCAATGGAGCGGCTGGGTAGGCTGCGGTACCAGGTTCTCGCCGCTCCCCTGAGGGTCGAGTAGAAGCCCCTACAGAGCAAGTCATCGTCGGCTCCCTGGAAGGACATGTCACCCTCGTAGTCCATCACGTGGTTTCCCGGGTCCCCTATCCCGTCGTACTTCCCCAGCGCCGGGATCTTGAATCGAGAGGGGACCCGTGCGTCGGTTATTCTCCTTGACAGAGGGCACCGATCTCCGTGGATGCCCCCGGGGGTCCGACACCCGCCTATCTCCAGCTCGTTTGGTGGTGGTGGGGGCACAGGCGCCGGAGGGGCCGGCTCCGCGGCCCTCGCCACACTTAGGGTCAGGCTGACCCGGTGTTCCCGGCTCCTCCGGCGGGAACTCCCGCTCCGTCGTGATCGGTCTCTTGAGTGGTGTCGATCGCTTCTTCTGTGGTGGGGTGATCGTGGCCGACGAGACGACGCGGTCACCGATTCGTCCCCCGTGCCCTCGGTTTCTCTTCGGCTCCTTTCTCGATAAGGGGAGGAGGCGTGTGATCTCGCCTGACGGGGGCCGGACCACGCGGACCGACGCTCAGTGTTCGGTCTTCGGTTCCCGTGGTCATCGACCACAACGGACCGTAAAAGCGGGGGGCCCCGCCCAACGATGGCCGTCGCCCAACACGTCTCCGTTGGCCGGCGCAGCGCCGACGAGCTGCTGTACCGTTGAGACCAACGTCTGGAGGCTCGCGTTGGTCTCTTGGGCCAGGGCGCGGAGCTGCCCCTGCGTGGCTAGTTCTGTCACGCCCCGCTTCCCATTAGACTTGAGAGCGAGGACGTGAACGGGCCCGCTTGTGCAAGTCAGGAGGAGGTACTTTTGCTTTTCTTTCCCCTTGACTTATCACAATAAGCGTCCGTGTAAAAACTGCAGGTTCTTGCTTGCATTACTAAAAAACAACGCAGATAAAAAAACATTATTACAATCTCAAATGTCTCAACGGTATTACAACAATGTAGAAAAGAGGAGTGGGTCTTATGACCCGTACAATAAGTGAAAAGAAGCGCAATGAAAGTTCTTGGTCCACTGATTCAGCTATCTCAGCTAGTCCTCCTGGTAACCTGTCTCGTAACCTGACATACATTCAAACAACATGAATGTATGTCAGCAAGGGTCTGCAAGTAGATGTCAGATGACCCAAGGCAAGATATATATAACAAGTTATATATATGGCAGTTTTACGGCAGTTAAAAGAATTTACACAAGCATGTATTCCAATGAACTGAAGCAATTAAAACAATTATGAAAAGTTACACTAGCATGGTAGTTAAAGCAACAAGTTACATTAGCATGGTAGTTCAGTAATAAAAATTGACATGGCAGTTGAGTAATGTAACATCAGTCTGTAATTAACTTTCTTTTTCAATTATTTGACTGTGTGTGCAAGTCCGTGAATAAGATTCCCGCCGTTAGACGAATAGTAAATAAATACACCTTCAAGTGCCCCCGAAGGCGATCCGTTTACTACCGGCTAGTGCCCGGGAACCAACCCCACCCAAGTGTATTTTCCTGAATCACGTGCCAGGATGCTAATCCGTCATATACTGAAACACGAGTCCAGACTAGTCGCATGTGACGTAATCACATGTGACCGACGAGATTAACTAATAGCCAACGGCAGTAACATCTGGTAGCCAACGGCAACTGGTAGCCAACGGCATGTAACATCGGTAGCCAACGGCATTTAACTACGGGAGCCAACGGCATTTAACTACGGGAGCCAACGGCATTTAACTACGGGAGCCAACGGCATTTAACTACGGGAGCCAACGGCATTTAACTACGGGAGCCAACGGCATTTAACTACGGGAGCCAACGGCATTTAACTACGGGAGCCAACGGCATTTAACTACGGGAGCCAACGGCATTTAACTACGGGAGCCAACGGCATTTAACATTCTATAAGTATCAACAGTTCTAAAATTAACCGTACATGTCCAGAAACATTACCATTCACAAAGTGTATACATTTCGATTGTTCAGGGGTCCACACACACGCACACGAGTTTAAGTCTAGCAGTTCTAAAAAGTGTGTGTTTGTGTCAGCAATTAAATGTACAACATCAAATCTCACAAAAACATAAAATAACTGCACGCTTGCCTGACTGGGACAGTTTAGGTTGTCCGAGTAACGGTAGGAAGGTTCGCGACGTATCTGCGTCATTAAATAATAACATTTATTATAATTAACGAAAAGTGCTAAAAAGGAGAATTAACTAATTGGATCGGAAAGTTAATTAGGTATTGTTCTAAATTAAGATATATCAAATTATATGTCGTTGGGTTTGTTTTGATGGGTACTACTTAATGGTGATACTGGTTCTCTGTTTTGGCTAACCAAGTTAACGAATTAGATTTATTGCGAGTTAAGCACAAAATTAAGTTGAGCCCTAAATTTGGTTCGTCTAATTTTATAGGGTTCACTGGCTAGGGTGGCTGCTATATTGGGTTTTACAAACAGGATACACATTATTTTATTCAATTTTATTATACTAGTTTTATTTGACTATATCAACATGAAGAAATCAATGTTTACATTTAATAAGTTAAAAACAAATCTAATAATAATTTTACTTAAGCTAATGACATGGGGTTAACATGGTAAACATTTCATTTAATAGCACCACCAACCTATTTTGACTAAGGGGTGAAAAGTTAACATGATATAACTTACCTCATCAACTAACATATAATAATATATCTAACTCTTACTTTATATTTAAATCTATCCCTCTAGCATTAGCTCTCTCTCTGTTACTCTCTCTTTAGTCCCTATCTCCCCATCTCTTTCACAGGTTGTCTCTTTGTCTCCTCTTATCTTTTTTTTTCCTTTTTTTTTCTTTTTGATTCCAATGGCAGCAATGAACGCAAGGGGAGGGGAAGAGGTCACTCACGCACGCAGGGGAGATGGCGACCGGCGGACGGCGGCTCCGGCAGGCGGCTGGCGACGGGATCCCCAGGCGGCGACGGCGCGGTGAGCAGGGCGGCGGCGGGTGCTGGCCGGCGGCGGCTCAGGTGGGAGGCCGGCGGCGAGCAGCTGGGTGCGCGCGCGTGGGTGGAGGAGGAGGGGAGGAAGGGATGGATGTAGAGGGTTTTGTTTGATCTGAAGTTTGCTTTTACAGATCTGAAGTTTTATTGAAATATCAGCTTTTGTTGGTTTGGAAACAGATTTTTTTGGGTTTGGTTTACTGATTTGGGTTTGTTGGTAGAGAAGACGAAGATCAGAAATTTGAAAATAGAGTTTGTTTCAAATCTGAATTTGTTGATTGAAATTGTTTTTCTTCCCTCTTGATTTCAGACTTTGGGTTTGCTGGTTTGTTTATCTGATGGGTTTGGATTTTGGAATGGTGACGAATTTGGGAAGAGGGTTGAGGACGAATGAATTGGGCGAGGGATTGCAGAAGATTGTTTGATGGGTTTACCGTTTTTTTGTTTTACAGGGGGAAAGGTGTCGCCTTAAGAAGTGTTTTAGCAGGGGAACAAGCTCTCTCTTTTGTCAAAGATTAGGTTCTCTTGATTAGACGTGGTTTAATGAAAACTTTTGACGAATTTGAAGAAACGTGTTGGGTGTGTGTGTGTTGATTTTAATAGGCAGAGGAATGTATCTGCCGACGTGAGTGTGTGTTTGATTAATCGATAAATTAATGCTAACTAGACTAATGGGTTTGTAGAGACGTGTTTGATTTGTCATGGCAAGGGGAAAGTATCTGCTATCAACTACATGTTTAGTCAACATATGTTAGGTAGGATTAGAGTGGACATTAATACTAACTTGACTAATTTATTTTTGGGGGGAGGAACCTGTTTTTATCAAACCTGTCTGTTGTTTGTAGTGATAGGTAAGAGATTAGGGTAATTAAGTAATTAAGGAAACTAAAAGGTAATTAGTAAACTAATCAAAGTAATTAGTGAAAATTTAAAGGTGATTTGCAAGATGTAATTAGCAAGATAATTTAGTTAAAGTAATTAGGAAGTTGTAATGAGTAAGATAATTAAGTTAAACCATTTAGTTAAACTTGATAGTCAATTAATAATAACATTGTAAAAAATGAAATCAGAGACGCGCTTGCGTCGACTCGTACGGACGAAAGATTACCCGGATGACTGAAATAGAATACCGATACGCACGATCTAAAATCAGGTCTAAAAAAATACAGGTCGTTACATTCTACCCACCTTAAGAAAAATTCCGTCCTCGGAATTCTTATCAACTAATGAACATGAAACAAGTATGAATAACGCTCTCGTAATTCTATGAGGTAAATTATGACCTGAAATACTTCGAGACTGGTTTGGAAGAGACACAAGTGATGTGGTTAAGATTGAGTTAAAAAAATTCAGATGACTAAGCATTACCGATGGCCTTAACCGTCAATAGACAAGCAAGATAGCTAACGACGGCTACCAGCGATGTGCAGGGACGAGGATGAGAAAAATAATAAAATACTCCCAATTGCAACCCCAATATTCTAACACCCAGGTTGCTAAATTCATACGTCTAAACAAGTGTTCTTAGAATAAATCGTCACTTCATGTCTCGCCACTGAATAAGGTTACTAGCATATCCTGAACTTAAATATAGGTCCAATTCTTCCCCTTTCTTTTTAATTTCTATCTCGTAATTCTTGTCTTGAACAATTAATACTTTGAATAAGGCAACATCGGAAGGGAAAATACCAACTATCCTTGATACCAACTATTTTCTTGCTCCTTCGCTCACCAATGCTATTAAGACTGCAACATATTCTCAGGGTCTTAATGTACGATATCCTCTACACATAGGTTCTCCAAAAAGCTGTATATTCTCATAGGTTGTCCCATCCGTAGTGTATCCTCCCTTGCTCATCATATAACCTAACTTGTAGTACTTTAATTGCGACATCCACAAATTCCAATTCTAATCTTATTCTTGTATTAATATATTGATATAACAGTGCTCTACCAATTACTAACATAAGACGGCAAGTACAAATATGCCTAATATACATCACCATCTACCATCAATATTTATCATACTCCCAACTCATTCTTCATCGTGACAATTCATAAGTTAAACATCTTAATTAATAAATCATTAAATCACATCTAACCATTTCTTATTGAATCTTAAGCAACTTATATCAATTTACGCAACTATCCATTCGTATCAACATATCATATCATTTCCGACGTCTCCATCACGTTATCCGTACAATGAAGTCTCGTTACTTTACTAATCATCATCGTCATCATAAGTCATGATATGAATTCCAAATCCGTAATGTACTCGTCTTCCTGTGCACCAACGAATGAGTATATACCAAATGTGAAATATAACTCTTGAACACATTATTCTATCCGTCATATTGTAAATAATCAACACAACTACACCTCACATCATTATAATCCCCTAATAATAATAATAATAATAATAATAATATCTAATCATTCTAACAATATAACAGATAACAAAATTTAACATTGTTGATGATAGAAATAAAAGTAGAGGTAAACATTTTAAAAGAAAAGGTTATAACGCCAAATAAAAACTAATCTTGTTCAAGTGGTAGTATGTAAATAGATACACTAATGTGGTAACTAAGAGATGGTGTAGGATACAAAGTTGTATGATGTAACAAATCAAGTTTGCGACAAATAGGTTCAGGTGAGGCATAGTGTTAGATAATCTTACAGGTGCAAGAAGTAAGGACAGACATGCATATATGAGCGGAAAGTAAAGTACCGGTGGCTGCTCAAGTGTGGTGGGTAAAGTGCATGTAATGTATAAAGTAAATGATACTGTGCAAGTGCAACAGTAACGACGGTGGCATGGCATATGGTAGTAACAATGTTTTAACCAACAGGCAATGTGATGACAATAGTAAGACAACCAGGTAGACGCAGTAATACTGAAAAGGACAAGTAATTAGCGAGCATGAGGAAAAAACGTCGCTTAACTATCTAATAGCGTAGACTGGCCTAATAATAAGAAGTCTAGTTTAACTCCCAAACCAGCCAGGCAGTCAGGGCTCGAAGGCACAGGTCACTTCTATGACCGCAGGACAAGTCCTTTGGTTGACCAACCCCCTTCACATTCCTTTCTAGACACTGATCCAGTATTAAGTGGGAGAATGTGAGGCATGGGTAAAATGTGGCAATATCCTAATAACGTATATAAGGATAGTGAGTATGGTATAAGTTAAAATAGTAGATAAGCGGTAGACGAAAGAGTCATGTGTGTAGAGATGTAGTGTTTGTTTCGTAAATGGAGATATTTTTTTTTATAATTGTTTTTTTTAAAAGTATAAATACGATGAATACAGAATTAATACACTGAAATAGTTGAAGTTTTACTTAACATAAAAGTATTTAAAATTAGTGTACGGTCGGTTGTTTTGAAATCTGTCGTAGTATAGTAAAAATGTCATACATAATCATGAATTACGTCCTTGCGGTCCAGCGGACACGGCCAGGGAAGTGACTAAGCCATGATCACTTACCCCAAGTCTAGCGAGGGTGATCCAACAAACTTAGCCAAGCACATTGACCGTATCATGGTCCATTGAAGGAAGTTTATCATTTATGTGTGTGCTATTAACAAAAAGGTTTAAAGATGAAGATCTCCATATGTAGAAAATAAAATAGGGTGATAAAAAATTTAGTGACTAAACATTTTCTGCGAAGGAAACTGAAAATCAAAGAATAATTTTAAGTCAGTTGAAAAAAAATATGAGGCCTATGTAAATATATAAAAGATTTTTTTTAAAAAAAAAGAATTTAAACTGAGCGAGAAAATCCATGAAAGGGATATCGATAGTAGAATCGGTATAGTAATGTGGGTGATTTAAAAAAATAAAGATGGCTGTCAGGAAGATCACGTGGGTCAAAGCAAGAATTTAGAATTGGGTGATCAAGTGTGAGTACGGGTAGGAAATGACTTGTGAAAAGACTACGATGGATTTCTAAGGTCAAAAGTGGAATGTAAAATGAAGGAGATTAAAAATCAAGGATATATTGATTTGGTTGACTAAGGTTCCGGAAACTTAGGACTGGAATTTCTAATGAAGTTGATCGGGATAGAAGATTCTAGGAAAAGTGTTGTTTGAGAGTTAAGATTGTAATATTATCTATGTTGTTTTAAAGTATTTTGCATGAGCAGAGACCTGCATGGGCCACCACTAAAACCTGTCACGCCCCGCTTCCCATTAGACTTGAGAGCGAGGACGTGAACGGGCCCGCTTGTGCAAGTCAGGAGGAGGTACTTTTGCTTTTCTTTCCCCTTGACTTATCACAATAAGCGTCTGTGTAAAAACTGCAGGTTCTTGCTTGCATTACTCAAAAACAACGCAGATAAAAAAAACATTATTACAATCTCAAATGTCTCAACGGTATTACAACAATGTAGAAAAGAGGAGTGGGTCTTATGACCCGTACAATAAGTGAAAAGAAGCGCAATGAAAGTTCTTGGTCCACTGATTCAGCTATCTCAGCTAGTCCTCCTGGTAACCTGTCTCGTAACCTGACATACATTCAAACAACATGAATGTATGTCAGCAAGGGTCTGCAAGTAGATGTCAGATGACCCAAGGCAAGATATATATAACAAGTTATATATATGGCAGTTTTACGGCAGTTAAAAGAATTTACACTAGCATGTATTCCAATGAACTGAAGCAATTAAAACAATTATGAAAAGTTACACTAGCATGGTAGTTAAAGCAACAAGTTACATTAGCATGGTAGTTCAGTAATAAAAATTGACATGGCAGTTGAGTAATGTAACATCAGTCTGTAATTAACTTTCTTTTTCAATTATTTGACTGTGTGTGCAAGTCCGTGAATAAGATTCCCGCCGTTAGACGAATAGTAAATAAATACACCTTCAAGTGCCCCCGAAGGCGATCCGTTTACTACCGGCTAGTGCCCGGGAACCAACCCCACCCAAGTGTATTTTCCTGAATCACGTGCCAGGATGCTAATCCGTCATATACTGAAACACGAGTCCAGACTAGTCGCATGTGACGTAATCACATGTGACCGACGAGATTAACTAATAGCCAACGGCAGTAACATCTGGTAGCCAACGGCAACTGGTAGCCAACGGCATGTAACATCGGTAGCCAACGGCATTTAACTACGGGAGCCAACGGCATTTAACTACGGGAGCCAACGACATTTAACTACGGGAGCCAACGGCATTTAACTACGGGAGCCAACGGCATTTAACTACGGGAGCCAACGGCATTTAACTACGGGAGCCAACGGCATTTAACTACGGGAGCCAACGGCATTTAACTACGGGAGCCAACGGCATTTAACTACGGGAGCCAACGGCATTTAACATTCTATAAGTATCAACAGTTCTAAAATTAACCGTACATGTCCAGAAACATTACCATTCACAAAGTGTGTACATTTCGATTGTTCAGGGGTCCACACACACGCACACGAGTTTAAGTCTAGCAGTTCTAAAAAGTGTGTGTTTGTGTCAGCAATTAAATGTACAACATCAAATCTCACAAAAACATAAAATAACTGCACGCTTGCCTGACTGGGACAGTTTAGGTTGTCCGAGTAACGGTAGGAAGGTTCGCGACGTATCTGCGTCATTAAATAATAACATTTATTATAATTAACGAAAAGTGCTAAAAAGGAGAATTAACTAATTGGATCGGAAAGTTAATTAGGTATTGTTCTAAATTAAGATATATCAAATTATATGTCGTTGGGTTTGTTTTGATGGGTACTACTTAATGGTGATACTGGTTCTCTGTTTTGGCTAACCAAGTTAACGAATTAGATCTATTACGAGTCAAGCACAAAATTAAGTTGAGCCCTAAATTTGGTTCGTCTAATTTTATAGGGTTCACTGGCTAGGGTGGCTGCTATATTGGGTTTTACAAACAGGATACACATTATTTTATTCAATTTTATTATACTAGTTTTATTTGACTATATCAACATGAAGAAATCAATGTTTACATTTAATAAGTTAAAAACAAATCTAATAATAATTTTACTTAAGCTAATGACATGGGGTTAACATGGTAAACATTTCATTTAATAGCACCACCAACCTATTTTGACTAAGGGGTGAAAAGTTAACATGATATAACTTACCTCATCAACTAACATATAATAATATATCTAACTCTTACTTTATATTTAAATCTATCCCTCTAGCATTAGCTCTCTCTCTGTTACTCTCTCTTTAGTCCCTATCTCCCCATCTCTTTCACAGGTTGTCTCTTTGTCTCCTCTTATCTTTTTTTTTCCTTTTTTTTTCTTTTTGATTCCAATGGCAGCAATGAACGCAAGGGGAGGGGAAGAGGTCACTCACGCACGCAGGGGAGATGGCGACCGGCGGACGGCGGCTCCGGCAGGCGGCTGGCGGCGGGATCCCCAGGCGGCGGCGGCGCGGTGAGCAGGGCGGCGGCGGGTGCTGGCCGGCGGCGGCTCAGGTGGGAGGCCGGCGGCGAGCAGCTGGGTGCGCGCGCGTGGGTGGAGGAGGAGGGGAGGAAGGGATGGATGTAGAGGGTTTTGTTTGATCTGAAGTTTGCTTTTACAGATCTGAAGTTTTATTGAAATATCAGCTTTTGTTGGTTTGGAAACAGATTTTTTTGGGTTTGGTTTACTGATTTGGGTTTGTTGGTAGAGAAGACGAAGATCAGAAATTTGAAAATAGAGTTTGTTTCAAATCTGAATTTGTTGATTGAAATTGTTTTTCTTCCCTCTTGATTTCAGACTTTGGGTTTGCTGGTTTGTTTATCTGATGGGTTTGGATTTTGGAATGGTGACGAATTTGGGAAGAGGGTTGAGGAAGAATGAATTGGGCGAGGGATTGCAGAAGATTGTTTGATGGGTTTACCGTTTTTGTTTTACAGGGGGAAAGGTGTCGCCTTAAGAAGTGTTTTAGCAGGGGAACAAGCTCTCTCTTTTGTCAAAGATTAGGTTCTCTTGATTAGACATGGTTTAATGAAAACTTTTGACGAATTTGAAGAAACGTGTTGGGTGTGTGTGTTGATTTTAATAGGCAGAGTAATGTATCTGCCGACGTGAGTGTGTGTTTGATTAATCGATAAATTAATGCTAACTAGACTAATGGGTTTGTAGAGACGTGTTTGATTTGTCATGGCAAGGGGAAAGTATCTGCTATCACCTACATGTTTAGTCAACATATGTTAGGTAGGATTAGGGTGGACATTAATACTAACTTGACTAATTTATTTTTGGGGGGAGGAACCTGTTTTTATCAAACGTGTCTGTTGTTTGTAGTGATAGGTAAGAGATTAGGGTAATTAAGTAATTAAGGAAACTGAAAGGTAATTAGTAAACTAATCAAAGTAATTAGTGAAAATTTAAAGGTGATTTGCAAGATGTAATTAGCAAGATAATTTAGTTAAAGTAATTAGGAAGTTGTAATGAGTAAGATAATTAAGTTAAACCATTTAGTTAAACTTGATAGTCAATTATTAATAACATTGTAAAAAACGAAATCAGAGACGCGCTTGCGTCGACTCGTACGGACGAAAGATTACCCGGATGACTGAAATAGAATACCGATACGCACGATCTAAATCAGGTCTAAAAAAATACAGGTCGTTACAAGTTCCGACCCGCCAGCTTCTTCGGTTGAGGGGGCGGGGTGATCGTCGTCGGGTGCGTCCTCAAGGTTGCTGTTGGGTGCGCCATTCCCCTCTTCCGGGATGGGGGGCATGCGTTTCTTTCCATTGCAGGCTCGTGCCATTGCTGGTGTGGGTTGTTTCTTCGTGGGACGGTTCGTTCCCACAGACGGCGCCAGATGTTTCAGAGTGTTTTCTCACTACAAAAGCGTTGACCGTGGATAACCCGGTCAACGTGGTCAAGGGATCCGCTTGGGTCCCTCGGGTGTGTCGAGTCGGTGCAGACGAGGCGTGAGTCGGAGTTGCGGACGACGTGGAGCGCGTCGGCTCGGCCAAATCGAGATCCTTGGTCGCAAGGGGG
This sequence comes from Scilla litardierei, assembly GCA_030789695.1. Taxonomy (NCBI): domain Eukaryota; kingdom Viridiplantae; phylum Streptophyta; class Magnoliopsida; order Asparagales; family Asparagaceae; genus Scilla; species Scilla litardierei. The sequence continues at coordinate 36,376 of JAULAV010001247.1, forward strand.
GCGAGGGGAAGCCTCGTCCCGGGTTGAGACGCTCGGCCTCGGACGGACGTGCTCGGCCTCGGTGGTCGGACGACGAGGGGTAGCCTCGATCGTCCTGCTGGTTACGTTGCCGGTCGCGGGGCGGAGGGGAAGCCTCGGCCCGTGGATGTGACGTTCTCCTGTGCAGATGAGAACGCTCGTCAGGGGGGCCGGACCTTGGTTCCGGCCAAATCCCCTCCGATGCCTAAGTCAGATAGTGATCTGAAAGAGGAGGCCCGGCGGAGATGGTTTGACTCGAGAGGAGATCGGAACGGCGTCTACCGGCGCGAGCGGGGGAGGAAGGAGTTTGGAATGGGGGAACTAGGTCGTTGATGGAGTACCTTAGGTTTTAGTTACCTGAGATCCGGTCCCTTGTCCAGTCGTCTTTCTAGCCCTTTTATAGACCTCCCGCCGTGACTGCCCCCGGCCCACGTCGCTCGTCCGCCTTCGATCGTGCCCCCTCAATCCGCCCCCCGTCGCCGCTCCCAGCGCCATGCCAGCACCTCCCCATCACGACCCTTAAGTGGTAGCGGGATCAGGGGAACGGTTATCGCTGGAGTGGGCGGGTGACTCGTGTGTTATCGGGGCCGGGTCGGATTGATATTTGGGGGCCCTCTATGGGACTTCGCCGGGTGGGCCTGATCGCGCAGATGGGCTACCGATCGGCGGTCGGGCATCCAGGCGCGTATCTTTCGGGCTTCGTCTGGTGGGCTGTGCCTTTGGGCCTATGCTGTTGGGCCTTTGCAAAATAGACGTATCACCCGCAATCTCTTTATTTAAGCGTATTCTAGGGGGTTTTGGGCGTATACAAGCAGATTTGGGGCGTATTTTGAGCGTATTGGAGGCTCTAGGAGCCGTATTTCGCCACCACAAAATTCTGTAAAATTCCAGAGGCTATGTTTATTATTTCTAGAGAGTTTTGCTGTATATCTTGGAGATTTGGTGATGAATTCTAAACTTCTATTCTGTATTTGAAGCTTTTTATCGTATTTTGCTATTAGGTTGATGTATTTGGCGATGAAACTTGTTTATTCTGATATTATGAGTAGCTAAAACTTATTTGTGCATGGTGTGGAGTAGTTAGGGGATATTATTTGTGTTTATTTGGTTGTATTCCTTGTGCTAAATTGTTAAACGTCGTTAAAGTTGTAATCTTTGGTATTAAATCGTCTTTTTCATCTTCCAAAAGAAGTGATTAAGTCGATGATTGCCCCAAAAGGGTGAGTTTTGATCTCCCCAAAAGGGAGTTTCATATCGTAGTTTTGATCTCTCCAAAAGAGAGTTTCATATCGTATTAGAACTTTAGCGACGATCTTATTGAATATTGTGATTTAACCCCCAAAAGGGTATCTTCCGATGAATTGCTCCCAAAAGGAGAATTCATTGAGTTATATTGGGTATTTTCCGGTGAATTGCTCCCAAAAGGAGAATTCATCGCGTTATACTTGTCAACCAAATTAATACGAATCATTGATCCTAATGAACCCATACCATGTGCATACTTTTTATAGATATTTATTTTCACGACTTTTCTTTGTTTATATCGTTCACCACCATTCACATCACCATCGCCATCATTAGTGAAGTGGTTAGTTTCTTTTCGTAGGATTTCTATTTGATTTGAGCTGTGGTTGCAATAGATTTCTTCCCGTGGATTCGACATCTGGACTCCCAGATTTTACTACTTGTACGGACTCTTACACTTGAGAGAGAGCACCTTTCCGGTCCCACCAAGTTTTTGGCGCCGTTGCCGGGGAGGAATGGTTTGTGACTACGGTTTATTTCATTTAGAGGACCTTCGGTGAGATCTTTCCACTTTACTGTACATAAACTTTTTTTATTTTATTTTAATTTTTTAAAAATGGAATATATGAATTTCTATTGCACAAACAATCTGTATGATGCACGGTATGCTAATGCACACAAACATAGAATGGAAAAGCTCAAAATTGTTAATTTTAATCAAACTGACTGTGAAACTTTCTTTCAGGCCTGGAGGAGGTTCACAGACATAGTATTGAGCTATCTGTAGTATGGGTACACAAATGAAGAGCTTATGACGTCCTTCCTAGATGGACTACGACCACAGCTGCAGGAATTATTGGGAGGCATGACGCCGACAGTGGCGTGGGAATACATGGAGTCTCTGCAAGAAAATGAGGAAACCATGGAAGAGACTTCAGAAAGCGATTCAACGGAGCCTTCGTGCCTTGATCAAGGGGAGCAAAGCGTAGACGTACCTTTGCAATCCTTGAAAGAGGAAGTTTACTTGACCATTCAGACACAGGAGGCCACATCCCTTCAATTCCAAGAGAATTTCGTTGCTCGGAGTCGGCAAATTCAGAAATCCATTGAAGATCTTAATTTGATTGCCTCTTGCTTAGAAGAAAATAATTATTTTGATATTCAACTTAAAGAATCTAATACGATTTTATCTTCTATTGCAGGTATATCGAGCGAGCCATGTCACGTTGATGACACGAATATAAATATCTACATGGCAAGAAGTGTGTGCAAAAGAGAGGACGAGCTAGCAATTTTGGATGAACGAGAGGAGGAGACAGCTAGGGACAAGGGTTTTGAGATTATCGCCATGGATTCAGAACCATGCCCTCCTCCAGTTTTGTCCCAAAATCATTTACCCCTCTCTCCATTGATCGAGCATCGTACAGAGAGTAGTGCAAATCTTTCAGGGAGTAGTCGTCAACTTGCTTTAATTTCTTTCACTTATTTTGATGACTACGTTTGGAATAATTTTATTGCGAAGAATCTTAAACTAATTTGGACTGACATAACTCATCTCTTGCAGGACATTGGTAAACAAGTTATAAAGATGCTTGGAGTTGTGTTGCTGGGGTCCAATTTAGCCATTGGAGGAAAATTACTCACCGAGGAGCGCAAGGAGCAAATTGAACAACTTCCTCCACCATTAAAGATTCAGGATCCGCCATTTGATCACGGTGTGTTCTTTCCAGTAGTGTAGATTTTTATATGCTTTCTAGGTTGCTTGCTTGAATAAACTCGTACCCCTTTCGACATTGAGGACAATGTCCATCTTTAGTTGGGGGGTGTGTATGAGACCTTAGGATTTTTTTTTGAGAAGAATAAATCACCAAATCTCATCATTTTAAAACTCCTTAACATGCCTCGAATACGGATGATTACGCATTAATTGAGTTCTAAAATTTGTTTATGGCATGTGTTAATTATTTTTCCCTCATGGAATTGCCGTTAATATGCTATTCATGAAAATTTTCAATCGCCATGATTAATATCTTGAAATAGTTTGACCTAGCAAGTTGACCTAGCAGTTGGAGGTCGGATGAAATCTGGGGAATTTCTGCAAGTTGACCTAGCAGTGCTGAAATTCGCACATCAGTGTCACTCGACCGAGTGACACTTTCACTTGGCCGAGTGACCAGTTTTTTACAGTTTTTGACAGAATGCTGTTTTTTGGCGTTTCTGCAGGAATCCTCACTTGGCCGAGTGAGCTTTCCACTTGGCCGAGTCGCTGCTGGCCCAGAACTTAAGTTATGCGCAGATCTGATTTTGGGCGCGGGTTTCAGAGGGGGTTTAGGGGTTTTTGCTAGGGTTTTGAGGGGGCTATATAAGAGGTTTGTAGCCGTCATTAGAGGGGGGTTCCATTATGTTTTCTTAGAGAATTTTTAGAGGTTAGGCCATGCCCTAGGCCCCCTCTTGGATCTAGAAGCTTGTATTGGGATTGAAGTTCTTCTTCAAAGCTAAGTATTTTGTTCTTATTATTTGAATCTTTGATTTGATATCTTTTTATATGCAAGCAATGGTTTTTATTGATTTCTATATCGTTATTGGTATGCTTGAGAAGATTCGCTGTTCTAGGGCATGGGAATGAACCCCATGGATCTAATTTCAGATTTGTGATGAATGAATTCATATGTTGCTAGAATTGCTAGGAGGTTAGGTTGTGATTGATTTATTACGGATAGCTAAGGATTTCCATCGATCCGGAGTTTGCAAGAGATTGGATTCCTATCGATGGGAAGGCCTAGATATTCGATTTAGATTTATAATCGAGATTCACTAGACTTGGTTTGCAAGAGATTGAACCAAAGCAAGCATTTTTATTATAAATCTATACACATATTCATTTGCAAGAGATTAGACGAATACGAGCTATCACAACCTAGATCGTAACTCGAGTTTGCACGAGAGTGGGCTCGAGGTGCGATTGAACGATGATGTCGATCTTCATGCTAGTGGATTAGGTTAGGGTTTGCACGAGAGTGGGCCCTAATCTAGGTTGCTATAAACCGACAATAACACGAGAGCGTGAGCTTTCCACTTGGCCGAGTCGCTGCTGCCCCAGAACTTAAGTTATGCACAGATCTGATTTTGGGCGCGGGTTTCAGAGGGGGTTTAGGGGTTTTTGCTGGGGTTTTGAGGGGGCTATATAAGAGGTTTGTAGCCGTCATTAGAGGGGGGGTTCCATTATGTTTTCTTAGAGACTTTTTTAGAGGTTAGGCCATGCCCTAGGCCCCCTCTTGGATCTAGAAGCTTGTATTGGGATTGAAGTTCTTCTTCTAAGCTAAGTATTTTGTTCTTATTATTTGAATCTTTGATTTGATATCTTTTTATACGCAAGCAATGGTTTTTATTGATTTCTATATCGTTGTTGCTATGCTTGAGAAGATTCGCTGTTCTAGAGCATGGGAATGAACCCCATGGATCTAATTTCAGATTTGTGATGAATGAATTCATATATTGCTAGAATTGCTAGGAGGTTAGGTTGTGATTGATTTATTACGGATAGCTAGGGATTTCCATCGATCCGGAGTTTGCAAGAGATTGGATTCCTATCGATGGGAAGGCCTAGATATTCGATGTAGATTTATAATTGAGATTCACTAGACTTGGTTTGCAAGAGATTGAACCAAAGCTAGCATTTTTATTATAAATCTATACACATATTCATTTGCAAGAGATTGGACGAATACGAGCTATCACAACCTAGATCGTAACTCGAGTTTGCACGAGAGTGGGCTCAAGGTGCGATTGAACGATGATGTCGATCTTCATGCTAGTGGATTAGGTTAGGGTTTGCACGAGAGTGGGCCCTAATCTAGGTTGCTATAGACAGGCAATAGCACGAGAGTGTGAGCTTGGTTCTCTATTCAGTTACGACTAGTTCACCTTGACACAAGTCTAGTAATATTGAGATTCGCTATTCACAGAGATGTATGATGATCCATAATGGAGATTCCATAGCTCTAGACTCTTTTATTATATTGTATTTGAATCGATATTTGACCAACATCTTTATCATCGACACCGACATCCATCACCTTTGTGATTACTTCACATAATACCCATCTCCACCAATAAAACCTTCATTGTCAAACCAACCTAAGATAGATTGGAGCCAACACCACCTCCTCGTGTTCGATACCCGCTCGCCACTACACCGTGCGCTTGCGGTAAGACTACAATCGTGCTCTCCCGGGTGTGTATCCGGAGGCCGATCAAGTTTTTGACGCCGTTGCCGGGGAGGTGTTTCCCGTTGGGTGCCAATTTGTCACAATTAGGTTGATTAGACTACGAAGAAAAAAAATTAACAAAAAGAAATTTTCACCCTCGCCACCATTATTATCATTTCTCTATTCTCTTGTGCCACTGATATTTTTCTTCAGGTATTAGTCTTTGTTGATCAGGTTATCCGGAAAACGAAATGATGAGTACCGACTCTGACCTGCAACACGATGAAACTTTTGCATCCCTACTGGAGAAACTCGTGGATGAAGTTCAGACCACGGGACCGATTGCCATCAATATAGAGGACCACCTTGAACAACCTCGCCACCTACATTATTGATCAACTCTCCCCAGAAGTAACAATCAAAGGCAGTATTAGGGTCGATATTAGAAATGATAAGCTGTATCTGGAAGTTGACGGAGTCCCTCGGCCGCCAATGAATGAAGTCAAACATGCACCGAAGAGATCAACGCTCGAGAAGAGCTACCTTGGGATACCCACGTTCAGGGAAGTATACCTGATGAATCCTTTTGTGACACCGGTTTATACACTGACTTATCCTTTGATGGCAGGTGCGAACAAGAGGAGAGCGGTAATTCAATTGATTGGGGAGCAGAGTTACCTGAGCAACTGAGAGAGGATACCACGGAGATAGCTATCACAACGTAAGAGGATATTGAATTATTTCCAGGGAAGTATCGTCCACCACTATTTATTTCAAATATTTTTATAGATGATCCTTTTTGGAATACTTTTATTATGAGTGTGAAATTTTTGCAGCGAATTGATGCATCCTATTCTTTGTAGGAGACAGGTGGAGTCCTTGTGGAAATGCTGGAGGATGCATTGCTGAAGTTCATTGGTGTTCGTAGACACACGCGCCTGGCGGAGCCACGGAAGGAGCAGTTGGAGTAGTTGCTGGCACCGACAAAGATACTGGATCCATCTTTTTCTATAGGTGATATCAATCTAGTAGTGTAGCAATAACGTAAAATTTTATGCTTTCAATAAACACGAATCCTCTCGACAGCGAGAGGACCGTATAGATTTGCTTGAATAAATATCACCTCATATGATGGCAACAATAATCATTTACACCCCAAACCCATTATATATATATTAATTGTCCTCTTCATATTTTGATATGCCACATCCTTTTTCTCACCACCATCGATCATTTCTTTCAAGTGAATACTCACTTTCTTATTCGTTTGACTTGAGCTCGCTTAGCAAAGCCGTAACATTTTTGATCAAGTCATTTGAATATGATTGTTTGGTATAAGCTTGGGGGAAGGCGCTCTCATGCATCATTGTATGTGCATGTAGTTGCATTAGGATTTCATGTCATTCATTTCATCATTTTTCATTCCCCCCATATTTATCGTTGTTCCTCATATTCTTCCATTATGATCACATTGATGACAATGTGAAGTTTAAGCTTGGGGGAGTACATTTTCATGCCATTTAGTTGCACTTTTACTCTATTTTTAGGGTTTTTAGAATTTTTCAAAATTTTTGCATCATCTTTTTGATTTTTCCGTCTTATTTTTCTTTTATGTGTGTTCATGCATCATATTGTGTGCTTGTTTTTATTTTCTTTCCTTTCTTTTATTTTTTTATTTCTTTATTTTCTTTTCCTTCTTTTGCTAGGTATGTTCCTTATGATGATATCTCTTAATGCTTTAGCAACCATCACGATGCTAATTATTCCTTGCCATGCTACTTAGAGTATTCCATAGTCCTGCTATCCATGTGCTTGCTTATATATTCTTTTGATAATTCCTCTATATGAATGCATGATATTAATTGAAGCTGAATGTATGAATTAGTGTTTAGTATGCTTTTGTTGAAAGTGCACCAAGATTCACACATCAATTGTATATCAGAAGCATCTACCTTATTGTCTTATTCACCTTCTGTTGCATGCCTGATATGATTGTACTCTTTACTGCTTGACTTCACTATTTATTGAAATGATTGAGAATATCCATGCTTACACATAAGTTTAGTTGATGTATTATCTTATTGAACCATTTGTGCACATCTTAGAGTGAACCGAGTGTTACATTATTTCTTTCTCCACAAAAATTTTTTATTCTCTACATGTCACTTGAGTTCACCTCCTAAAGCTACTTATATCGCATCTATTTCCCAAAAAATCCATTCAAAAGAAAAGGTTAGCTCCAAAAAGTCCAAAAAGCCAAAAAGGAGCCAAAAACCAAAAATACAAATCAAATTGCTCCTACAAAAATCCACAAAGAATAATGAGAAACAAAAAGTTCAAAAAGAAAAAGAAAGATATTTCTCTATCTTATTATTGGAGCCACAAAATATTTGGGAGAACCAAGGCAAAAATCCCATTTTCCACTATCATATTCCTTTAGATGCGATGCCCCAAGCTAAGCTTGGGGGGTGAATTCACTTGACCATATGAGTGAGTGTGACATTAGAGTGGAGAGGTGCACGAATGGGGAAGTTTGATAATGCTGAAACTTTAGCAAAATTCTTTAGTTAGGGAGATTTCTTATGAATCGATTTAAATATGTGAATGACATGTCCCTTATTCCATTCTCTACTGCATGCTTGGTGTGATTCTCATATGCTTCTGTTATAACTCTTGATTGAAAAGTGCATCGCCAACATTCGTATATTAAATTCTATGAAATGTGTGATGTGGGTATGAATTGATTATATGAATTTAGAGAGTCCCTTTTGTTGTTCTTAAAAGCTTGCAAGTACCATGTTAAGTAAGATATGAAATCTTTATATCATGTGATTTGTATTTTCCAAGTTATCATGGTGTGTAGCTTAAGGTTAGAGATCTGAGAGAATAATCTAGCGACCCATTCCACTTCGTATTCTTTTTCCTTCATTTCATTTCCTTTGTTTTCATCTCCCGAGTTCGTCTCTCTACTTATCTTCCTCGAAGACGAGTAAGAGGTAAGCTTGGGGGATTTTGATCGGTTCATATTTTACACCTTTTTTCTGCATGTTTGCATGCCATTTTGATTGCTCATATTGCGATTTTCATGATTATTCGACGATATTTCGTTACTTTTTACTATTTCTTGTTTTCGTCTGATTTCAGGAAATATGGAGCGATTGAGAGCAAAAATGAGCTTAATGGACTTGTACGCGTATCAGAGCATCGCTCATGGCCTTATTGAGGAGCTAACGGCGCTGGAAGATGAGTGGGAGAGGAAAAAGATCGATAGAAGCGATAAGGAGGTGAAGAGGAGATGAAAGGTCCCAGATAGAGGCCACTCGGCTGAGTCACGCTATCACTCGCCCGAGTGAAGTAGCGTACTCGGCCAAGTACGATTGATACATGCCTGACTTATAGCCGCAATGCACTTGCCCGAGTGGTAGATTCCACTCGGCCGAGTAGAGCACTCCACTCGCCCGAGTGAGGCCACGTTCTCTGAAGGAAAGCATGCCGGACTCTCTGGAATTTTGGGAGAACAGTAGAAGACCCTACTCGGCCGAGTGACATGAGCGCCCATATTTTCAGGCAACCTCTCACTCTTTTGAGATATTCTATCATTCCAACAGGCAAAGTATTTTTCTCATATTTTTTATGGATAGTAGACTTCGTTATGGTTCCAACGCCGCCAAGAATGCGCCAGTCGGAGGTCGGATGAAATCTGGGGAATTTCTGCAAGTTGACATAGCAGTGCTGGAATTCACACATCAGTGTCACTCGGCCGAGTGACACTTTCACTCAGCCGAGTGACCAGTTTTTCACAGTTTTTGACAGAGTGCTGTTTTTTGGAGTTTCTACAGGAATTCTCACTCGGTCGAGTGAGCTTTCCACTCGGCCGAGTCGCTGCTGGCCCAGAACTTAAGTTATGCACAGATCTGATTTTGGGCGCGGGTTTCAGAGGGGTTTTAGGGGTTTTTGCTAGAGTTTTGAGGGGGGGGCTATATAAGAGGTTTGTAGCCGTCATTAGAGGGGGGTTCCATTATGTTTTCTTTGAGACTTTTTTAGTGGTTAGGCCATGCCCTAGGCCCCCTCTTGGATCTAGAAGCTTGTATTGGGATTGAAGTTCTTCTTCAAAGCTAAGTATTTTGTTCTTAT